>CAKAKR010063326.1:2743-20608 GCA_916700685.1 Adelosebastes latens
TGATAGTAAAGGTTGCTGACCCCTGGTCTATGGGCTTCTACTGGATGAGTCGTGTCTAGAAGGGACTCCACAAATTGTGAAACTCTCGCGCATGCGCACTTGATTCAGCACGTTGTGATGATTTATTTTTTACAGAGCTGTCAACTCACACAAACACAAAACACACAAATCTGCATTTGCATCCACTGTGTTAAAAATTGTGTTTAAAATAAAGTAATTGCAGTAAATAACTTACTTTCTGGTGTTTTCTTGACAATGTGACCGTGTGTTGGGCCTCAACAGTTGGCCTCCTGATTAGTAACACCTGTCATTGCTAGTAATCAATGCCAGTCAGGTGACTTGTTATCCTGAAGAAGAAACATTAATGTTTAGAGGTTGAAATGCATCAGAGTTATTTCTGTGCATTGTGTGAAGTTGCTGCTATAAATACAACCAGTGCAGTCGTGTCTGAATCTTCTGTTTACTCACTGTAGCATCCATTTCTGCAAAATGGAAGACGCTGGATATGAAATACCTCACAAACAAATAGAGGAAATATAATAATTTTTGACTTGATTGGTCCCAGTCCTCTGGAAGCAATAAAGGATGAATTGAACAGACGGAGCGTATTGTTTTTTTTATCTTTGTGGGAGAGAGCAGAGGTGATAAAGACGAACAATTGTGCTAAATTATCTTTTCTCATTTCTGCTATCCCACTCTTGTCCCACAGCAACGGTTCAGCCAGATAAGAGAAACGTTCTCAATCTTTCAGCGGAGCGATAAGACGCCCAGAATTAGTCTGGACAAAAAAAAAAATTGTCAGGAAACAGAGTGGCCTCGGAGTCCGTGTGATGCCTATCGGTATTATATTTCCTGCAAAGGCAGATAGAGTGAAGCTGAACACAACAAACATTTCAATGGAATAAGCTTTTTATATAAAGTGGTCAAATCTGTGGACAATCATTTCATTATTAATGGATTATTCTAATGTGGGACTTAATCCTGGTTTTGGCTCCCTGATGTTTAGCAGCTTTAAATGCACCTTGAGCTGAGGATTATTCTAAGGATTGGAGACATTTAAGAATTTAAGGAATTATTTATCAAAAAGTAGTGCAACAGTTTCTACAGACGACCCTCACACCAAACTGAGAGAGAGATTATTTGGAATTAATTTATTGAAATTGAGTTACAATGGGTCGAAGGTATCATGACACACAAGAGGAAAGTCCTCTGACAATATAAAGTCTTAACTAAAGGTCCACTCACTAGCTTTTTCCAGAGATTTCCTCCAATTCTTCTTATTGTTTTTGTCACACCTCCGTTTCTAAGGTCAAGAATGAGCTTTCACGCTCAGGACGAAAGTGTTGTAGCAGAGGAAGGGTTTCTGACACAACTTCACCTACTTCCAAGTGAGATATTGAGAGCTACAAAGGTGACATTCACACTCAACATCAGACATCTGTTGTCATGGTAATACTGTAGTAGGATTGCATCTGGACCAGTGGGCAACTTCCAGGTCTGAAAAGTGAAGCCAATGCCGAAGTGCCTTAAACTTGCATTCTTTCTAACAGCCAGCAGGGGGCGACTCCTCTGGTTGCAAAAAGAAGTCTGATTGTATAGAAGTCTATGAGAAAATGAGCCTACTTCTCACTTGATTTATTACCTCAGTAAACATTGTAAACATGAGTTTATGGTCTCAATCGCTAGTTTCAAGTCTTCTTCAATACAACATGATGTTCATTTAGTAAATTATGGTCCCATTTAGAGTCAAATAGACCATAAAGCAAGGGATGCTTTAGGGCGTGGCTACCTTGTGATTGACAGGTCGCTACCACGGCGTTGTCCAGTCTGGGAGTTGTCCGTGTTTTCGTCTTACAACTTTGACCCTTTCACAGTGTGTTTTCAGTTCATGAAAGTTAACTGGAACAATTTTGTCGACTAAAAATGTCTTATTCAGCGTTTGGTTGTAATTAGCTCCACCTTGTTGTGTCACTTCTGGTTGCAAAAAGCCAAGATGGCGACGACCAAAATGCTGAATTTGAGGCTTCAAAACGGCAGTCCACAAACCAATGGGTGACGTCACGGTGACTACGTCCACTTCTTTATACAGTCTATGATCTGGACCCATGTATGAAACATTTTTTGTACAATATTGAAAGTCCAGTTTACAGTATTGTGTGTATTAAGACCTTAAATCAGTGAAAAGAGGCAAATTGAATAACTGTTAGTAAACTAAATAGTTTTAGTGTAGATAATTGGTTGAGGGATTTTAGCGACTTAAGCTGTTAAAAAATATTATCAGGAACCGAAAAGCCTTTCAGACCCTAATTAGATAATTAATGAACAACAACGTATTGATAATGACAACGTTGTGTATAAAACTTGTGCAATATGATATTTTTTTATGTTTTACGGTCTTTCAGGCAGGTTTCTTTGCTCCCAGTGTGTACCACAGTTTGTTGCTTTTATTTTGTAATTTTAGTCTTATTGTGTCTGTGGTTGGTGTTGTCATGTCATAATTTGTTTCATCACGTAATTTGAACACAAATACAAAATCTTTAAAGCTGAAAGTGATTCACCGAGTCTTGTTTTCCTGATTCGAATGACTCAGTTGTTGGAGAGCAGTCGCTGGTTTGTTGTTTACACAGAGAAGACCGGAGCGCAAACTGTGACTCACACTGACATTTATTCCAGATAAATGTGTTGTTGTTGTTTCTGTACATGAAATGCATCATTTTCTGTGTCGCAAAGGGGAAAACGAGCCCTTTAGGTGTTTAGAGCAAAAATGTAAAAGCTTTCAAGAATGAATCAAAAAGCACAAATTGCATTAATATCTTAAACGTGAGATCATCCATTAATTTCATTACATTTTTAAAGGCTAAAGCTCTGCCAATTTAATGCAAAAGTAAAGGCTTTTAAAGTACAAACCATAAGTTATAAATCTAGTATAAATTGCAATAAATGTGTTAATTAATAACTTAAATAAATTAAAAAGGCTGTAATGGTTGAAAAGACTTAAAACACACAACACAAATCCAAAACCACCACTTATTAAAAGATTTTTTTATTCACAATAGAAGTGTAACAAATATAGTTTATTAAAAAGTCTGCTGCTTATTAATATCATTTTAATCCATAAACTCAGAAGATTTTTATATAAATGTAGAACGGCTCATTTGCCGGAATGGAATATTTACATTTTTTTCAATAATAATATTAACACAATAAAACAGATTTCCCCACAAAATTAAGATATTGCATATAAACGCAAAGTAAACTATGTGCAATGGAATGATTATCAGCAATATTTTGTACAGATACATTTCTGAGGTTGGTTTTCACGCATTTAAAACCTTTAAAGGGCAACGCCAAACATTTTACAAATTCAGATTATTTGAGTCTCAGCCATGTTTAGTGATCGTGCACCACTTGTGAAGAAAAGTAATGATGTCAGTGTGATATAAATTAAAAGTTTCTTTTGGTGCATTTTCACAAGGACTGACTTAATTTTGAATTTATAAAAAAAGGTGGCATTCCCCTTTAATATTCACCAATAGAAAGGCATTGGAACGCAACAGATCATCAACACAATATTCAGAAAAATCACCAAAAACAATTAGAAAAATAACAAAAAATAAAATAAAACTCTGCATATGGAAATGAGCGGATGCCCGATGTCACACTTTGTGAAGCTAAAGCAGATCTCACACTGACGGCTCACATGATAAACCAAATACATTCTGCATTTCTTTCCTATTCAGGGAGTGAAACGACCAGATCAGTGTCACATGAGTGAAAACAACATGATTAAAACTGTTTCAGGTAAATCCAGGAGAACTCCTGCAGAAGTAAATCCAACCACATGTAGGGCTGAATGTTGTATCCCAGCTTCGTGACTTCCCATCAGCCCTTTAAGTCTAAATTACAAGCCAAAATACAGGGTTGAAAGTTACTTTAACATATTTATAATCCCCAAAAAGCCCTGAAAATCTAATTTCAGACTGCAGAGATGCTCTAACAAATCTTAACATGATGGAGAGAGACTGTTGTCCTCTAACTGGAAACCACGTTCATTCAAATGCCCATTAAGAAATCTATGAAAAATGACTACCAACGCACACCATCATACTTATTGTAGGAAAACAACAACAACAAATATAACCTCCACCATTACAATCTTTGTAAGAATACAAGTTTGACCCGTAACCAGAATTAATAAAGGTTGAGTTCAATCAAATCCAGTCACATCAATACCTTAAAGGTATAGTTCAGGTGTTTTTAAGTGGGGTTGTATGAGGTACTTCTCCATAGTCAGTGTATTACCTACAGTCGATGATGCAAAGCAAAACAGTGCTGTGGACGGGGACGGCAGAAAAATGTATTTTAGACACCTAAAAAAAATCAATATCAGTTTAAGTGTACACTATATTTAGAATATTTTCACTGGTTAACCTTACCGTCAGACAGCCCTTGCCAATGGAGAACTGAAGCTGTTGTATCCATCTATGCTCTCACCAAAGCCACCAGACTCCATTTAAAAAACCTGCAATTTTACCTTGCAGAACACGGGGGTTGCTGGTCTACCGCTGCCTCGATCGGTTAGTTTATTTGTGATAATATGTGACTTTAGTGAATCCGAACTAACTCTTTGAAACACCAAAGTCACACAATAACACAAACAAACTAACAGATCGATGCAGCGGTCATCCAGCAACTTCTGTGTTCTGCGAGGTAAAATTACTGTTTTTTCCAATGGAGTCTGGTTGCTTTGGCGGGAGCATAGATAACGGCTTCAGTTCCCCTTCCAAAACATAAGAGTGTATAGCTGTCTCACAGCAAGGTAATGCGGCAAAAACATTCTAAATATAGCGTACACTTAAACAGATTTTTTAGGTTTCTAAAACATGTTTTGCTGATGCCCTCGTCTACAGCAGCACATTGCTTTGCTCCAGTGCTGGTACTCCTGTCTGTTTCTCCAAACTGGGGGCGTGCCGACCGTCATCACCTTTAGGTAATACACTGACTATGGATAAGTACCTCATACAACCCCACTTCAAAACACCCGAACTATCCCTTTAATGTTGCAATAAAGCCTAAAATAGACACTTTTTTAAATGAAGTTCTGTTTGGAGTTTTCAAACCATTTGTATCTAAGGAAACAACACTACCACCAGTGATTGACTCCATTATTTCCACCCACCATCCTGTGTTCTTCAACTAAAAACACACTCAATCACCACTAAAGCATTAACTGTTGCAACAGTTGAACTATTTAACTTGCCCTAAGGTGTCTGTTTTTTTCCAGCTGGACCATAAAACACAGTTTTAGTTTCTAATGTCTGACTTAAACTGACGGAATAAAACTTAACGTGACCCGAGCTGATAACCTTAGCAGATCAATATTTACCAACACAACTTTGCCATTTTTGAAATTTGCAGGATAAGAAGCCAATTACGGGGCAAAAATTAAAAGTGTCTTTATAATGGACACTGAGCTACATTATAGCACTGTTTTCCTTCATTACAGGCATTCTCTGGGCCAATAAGGTGAACACACGTCTCTACAAGCTGATATCAGTGATGAACTTGTCATACAAACACTGAGGAAGCAGAATTATGCCTTTTTGTCTCTTAACACTATACTGTACGATGAACACTATATCACATCTGGTTTTTACTATATTGCTCAATATTCCTATACTGTATGTCCATGTTTATGTGTCAGAAATGAAAACAATAAAATGTGTTATCCATCATGTACTGATACGCCTCATGTGGCAGATTTGGATCATTTCCTACGTTAACGGCGGCGTGTCGTCCGTCGCTGCTTTTAACAGCCATCAGAAACGCTAACAGACCCGTCACTCCCTCTTTTTTTAAGGAAACTACAGACTTTTCTCTGGCTGCGCACATTGCTTCAACTTTTTTGTGCTTTCCAAGATAAAAGAAAAACAAAAGCACAGAGAAGTGAACACAAAAAAGACAAAAATAAATGCATATCAAATATTCTTCACTTCACATTGGATGGTACATTCAAACAATTCCTGTCCTCCCATAAGATTGACCCCCAGGTCCCTCTTTCTGGCATTAAACCACATGATTCTGTGACTTTAAAGGTGCCATGTGTAGCATTTTTTAACACCTGTAATTCATCGGTGACATTATTGGTATGTATTTATAAGACCATTGTGGTATCTTAAATCATTGATGTTAAAAAATGCACGACCTATAGGACCTTTAAGTTCTTTATCGACATCAGTTCAGGATGTCTTTTTTTTGGTAGATAAATACGCAATTACCCACAAAAAAGTTCAGGGTCCAGTCGCGAACCGTTAAACCCACAGCGCCACTTTCCAAGTCCTATGTTCACTACTACAGAATAAATTAACACAGTCAGCAAAAATCAACCGTTTACAATACAACATCACATGGATAATAAATGCCTTTTAAACCAACTCTAACTAAAACAAAAACACAGATTAAACACGAGGACACTGTCGTCTGTACAGTGATGTGAAGAACATGGAGGGATTTCTCACAGCTCAGAAACTCAATATTCAATTTGAACGCGGGAAGGCCGACTGACTGATATGTCTGTGTTGGTCATTACATGGGGATGGGTTGAGTAAAATTTGGGAAATTAGCATTTGGAATAATTACAAACAGGTGAAAATCAAATAAAAAACTAACATTATCTTGGATTTAATTGGATTGAAAAACCATTTGCAAGCAAAATCAGTAGCTCCATTGCCCTTTATACTCTTTAGTTTTTATACATTTGAAGGTTTTATGAGCTCTTCTTGTTGCAAAGGGACACTATTTAGAGTAATTTACTCATAATCACATCGTCTTGCAGCAGAAAACTCAACATATTTTGGATGTATGGGGACATAAAATGCTGAAAAAATAATAATATTCATTTAGCTCAGGTCTCATCTGGTCTGTAACAGGAAGATCTCACCACTAGATGTCAGTGTAGTCCAGGAAATGACTGGTGACTGGGACCTCTAATGGTTTCAAACCATTTTAACGGTGGTTCCTGACAGATGTTGACCTCGGGAGAAATAAAGACTTATAATTTTAATCTTGAAATTATTTCATGTGATCCTCAGACGGACCTTTGGTGGTCTGATTTCCACAAAGAAGCCAAGTTTTCACCAACTCTTGGGCGACTTTCAAGCCAAAATGATCAAATTAAAAAGCAGGAATTATCCTTCAATCAGTGTCTAGTTTTGGTAAAATCCTCATCTGAGTTATGGGGACTTTAGATAAAGCTCTAGGACTACTTAAAACTCTTTTGTGTTTGCGTGAGCTGCTTTTCCCTCCGACTCCTCGTTCTCAACAGTGAAGGCACTAGATTGAAGACTAAACTGGATTTTATCTGGCTACAGTTCTGTGTGGCATCAGGAGGAATCTTTACCATAAAATCACACTTTGATGAGTCTGATGAAAATGTAAAAACAACGGTAACACATTTTGTATCAATACAGTCACACGCCCCCCCCTCCATGTGTGGAGGATGAGGGGAACAAAAAAACGACAGAATGGTAAAGCTGTTTTGAATCAGTATGGCTTCTTGTGTGTGGAGGTGAAATATTACAGCAAAGTCGAGTGTCTGCGTCTCCTCATAGAGGAGAGAAGATCCTACAGGATGCCCTACGCTGGAGCTGGAGGATGGAGACAAGAAGAAGAAGAAGAAGCGATACAACAGAAGAAGAGGGTTCGACCGATACGCAGGTTTGCTGATGAATATGATCAATCAGTATCCTCTGTAGGGGAGACTTTTAGGGTCTAAAAAAAATCAGTTTTTACGCATAAAAATGTTCAAATTGAAGGATATTAACATTTGCAGAAGGTGTTTGTGGAATAGTACTAAATTTCTTAATTTCAATGACCATAATCTAACTAGAATATTGATCCTGAACGTTTATTCTAGAGCTGCAACGATTAATCGCCAACTATTTTGATAACTGATTAATCATTTTGAGTCATTTTTTTAGAAAAAAAAGTAAAAATTTTGGGATTCCAGCTTCTTAAATGTGAATATTTTCTGGTTTCTTTACTCCTCTATGACAGTAAATTGAATATCTTGGAGTTGTGGACAAAACAAGACTTTTAAGGGACTTCATCTTGGGCTTTGGGAAACACTGATCGACATTTTTCACCATTTTCTGACATTTTATAGACAAAACAACTAATCGACTGATTAATCGACAATGAAAATAATCATTAGTTGCAGCCCTAGTTTATTCTTGACTTAGCAAATTGTAGTTTGCCAAAAAATAACTATATAAAAAAAAAATCTTAACTCAAGGTACTAGCTTTTTGTCAGAGCATTCAACTACATCTCACAGGCCAACGTGTCACCATGCTCCAATACAGCTGAGAAAATCATGAAATGTGGTTGACAGCTCCACAAAAGTGGACCTTGAGGTAAGATTTAAAAAAATTTTGGGGGGTCAGGCAATGATATTATTTACTTTCAAAACCCTGTAATGATTGATAATGAGTTTTTTTTCCCAGATAGCAATGAATAAAATCCCGAGGGGAAAACTACAAACAAAAAATAGATTCATATTTGTCTTGTCTAGAAGGTAACACGCAAATCGCAAAACTCTCACGAGATGGTTAAGGTTAGGATAGGTCGTCGGGCAGCGAGTCTCATGCAAGCTTTTTGGAAGTTTTCGCAATTTGGAGGTTACCTTCTAGACACGACCTATTTGGGCTGTCAGTCGAAAAACGTGTGTATCGGTCAAACCCCAGAAACATCGGTGCAAATGTGAGAATAAGAAAGAAATTTGGGATCCAAAAAGCCAGATAAAGATACAGATGAGATAAGCAGAAGGAGAGGGACAGCTTTGTGTAAACGTTGTGGGGGGAGAAAGTGAAATTACTGGCAGGTAGCGAGAGCTGGTGCGGCTGGTCGTCCTGCGTCACACCCAACACTCGGAGGAAGGAAGAAGCAGTCAGGTGTTCAGGCAATGAGGGACAGGGACGGGGGTGGGGCGGAAGCAGAGGTTTTAAAGTCCTGTGGGTTTATAAAAAGAGGCTCGGGTTGTGCTGCGTCTTTCCTTTACTCCCACAGAGACAACCACGTGTTTTTATAAAAGAAATCGCTCCTCTGAAGACGGTAGCAGGTGGAGGTGGTGGCGGCGGCAGGGAAACCGGTTCCTATTCAGATATTGAAGCGGTACAGCAGAAGGAAAAGACGACGACGCGATCGTGTGAAGCGAGCGGAGCGTCCTTTAGCTCACTGAGTCAGCCCGGTAATCCTCAGAAGGGAGCTGCAGTCTTTCTGGGTTTCGGTGCCCAAAGCTCAGGTCCAAAAAACATTACGGAGACGACTGGATTCAGGTCTGTCAGTGTTCTCCTTCACAGAAAAGAAGAAGCTGTAGCTACGAAACAACAAAATCACTGACGAATAATGTGATAACTGGTCAGACTGTTTCCTCTGGAGGAGGTAAAAATGACTGGTGGTGAAATAAACTGCCGCTTAATGCAGTGACATCTTCAGAGACGCACCTGTCTGACGATATTGCTGCATTATTTAGAGTTATTACGTTATCCGGCAGTAAATGTGTTGGTTCTGGTCAGCGTCAACAAAAAAAACAAAACTGGATTCTACAGCAAGAATTCAGCGCCAACGGGCTCGAATTCTGTTTTGATCCCATTAAAAATAAAAAAATCCCAATCAAGAGGCATCTGTAACCATTGGGGACTCCAAATGGCTAAACTGTTTTCAGACAGACAGCTGGAGGCTCAGGTTTACAGGATCAGAGGTTTCTCGCACTTGTTTTGGGGCGTCAGCGCAGGAAGGCTCCACTACTCCACCTCGTTGGGGAGGTCTGTTTTGTCCTTCTTGATGACGGGCAGAGGGTGAGCCTCGGTGTTGAACACCCAGTGGTCGAACGGTAGGTGGTCGTCGTCAGAGAAGAGCAGGTAGAGATACCTGAACGAGACACAGAGGGAGAGAGGTTATTAGCAGCATCACAGTTATGGCCATAATGAGTGGATAGTACGTGTTAAAATTAATTTCTAAAGATAACAATATAAGCACAGATATTGCGATCGAGGGCTCTATTTTCACAGTGGAACTACCTGCAGCACAAGCACATTTCTCCACCTCACACAGCCCTTTGGCACATAATGCTGCTACACCTATATGAGTCAAAACAGCAGGTGCACTTGGAGATGCCCACGACTCGGGTTGTTGCACATGCACCATTAAAATGTGGCCCTACGACCACAAAAATACCTTTCGGGAAGTTAAAAGACATCAACAAATGGGAAAAAAAACAAAGCCTGACATTTAAGGAAAGAAAATGCCAAAATATGTGTAAGAAAAATTATGCAAAATTAACTTTTTGACTCACCAGCCAAGGGGACTTGTATATGAAAAATATCCACCAAGCATATTTTTTACTGGCCAGAATAATAAATTGCCTTTTTGTGTCACATATACTTTTGTTTCAGTACATTTCATTGAGATAATAAGGTATTAGGGCAGAGTAAAATTTGAAGCACAATTATTTTGCAATGTGAAATGCAACCGTCCACCGTGACAGGACAGAAACAAGACGCCAGTGAAAATAAATAGTTTAGCAGAAAAGCTGATGTCCCGTAGCCTACGGTAAACAGTGCTGCCAATCTAGGAGGTCAGTCATCAAGACGGTCAGTTTCACGGCACTGTTTAGACGCATGTAAAACACATCTGGTAGTGTGTGCACGTGTGCCAAACTCCGACAGCAAAGGACAGAAGCAACGTGCCCATAAATGACACCAAAACATGGTAGAGACTCTCAGCATAGTTTTTTATTACATTACTATTTTGGTACAAACATTTACCCACCAGTGTGGTGGATAGCCTTCCGAGATTTAAGCGCCAAATGAAAAATCTAGCCACATTTGGTGCTTGGCGGGTGTTCATTTTGGACCCTGGTAAGGTTTTAGTGAAGGTGCATGTGTTTGGGAAGTAGTGAGCATCTGACTGGATAAATGAGACTTGGATTATGCTGCATGAGTTGTGTGAGAGTTTGTAAACGGATGTTTTGATATAGTTTTGCTGCTGTTAAACGCGGCCTCCATTTACTTCAGTATATCAAGACTTTTCTCTGTTTTTTTGATTCTCCGTTCACCGTGGAGGCATGAGAGAAAAATGTTTTCTTCATTAATTCAAGGTAACACGGGGTGAGTGATTGATATACAAATGATGATTTTGTGGGTGAAGTATAAGTCTGAATTGTGTATAAAAACATCACTTACAACACTTCATGCAGCAACAGGCTTACAAATGATGATTTTACTGAAGGTTCCCCACCAAAATAATGTTTGGATTATATAAACGCGATGAAAATGACTCGTTTTGGGATCTAAACTGTTTGCTGTTCAGTGTTTAAGATATTTCAAGATATTATTTTGTGCTCAAAAAGCCTTTGCAATATTTATCAGCAGTCCTGCCAACAGAAATATGAAACAGATGTGGAGCTGAGAGGAGAGGATGGGTGCGGACCAGTTTATGAAAGTTGAAGTGATGAAATTCTACGGTCGATGTCATCAGATCTTATGAAGCAACCCCAAGATAACATTATCCATCAAAAGAGGGGTTTAGTAAATAAAGAGAGTTTTTGGACAGTTGCTGGTCCACTGTGATCGACTTCAGATTTCATCACGAGGAGAGAAGATCAATGAAAAGAAAGCAAATGTTTAAGAGGAGACACCCCGGGTGAACGGGGTAAAACATTAAACTAATAGATATCGCCATGAAACTTCCCCAGTTGATTACTTATATTAAGACATTTTTTTTATTACAAGTTTTCTGAAAATGTATGTTTAAATATGCAAATGAGGCATTAACTCATTAAATTTGTGCTAATTTGCATACATTTCCAGAACAGAGATCTGAACATTGGATTAAGCCACGTTCAAAATTCTTGTTTCATTTTGTTGACACATTAAAGTCAAAGGTTTTTACGGAGGGAATGTTGGATATCTCTTTTTATCACTCTATAAATCAGAAAATACTGTCAACAGCCATAAAAAAGTCAATTTCCGCCATGTTTTTAGGAATAAACTGTTCTATAAACCAGGCTATGAATCATATATGAACAAACCCCCCTTCAGAATATAGATAGGAATGAAACTGGGAAGGTTGGTGGATGTAAGTGCTACTGAAGTGGAGATTTCTGGCTGAGGAAAAACCTCAGACATTACAGGTGAATAGGGTAAACATTTTTAACTAATAGATATCACCATATAACTTCCCCAGTTGATTATTTACATTAAGATAATTATTTTTTGTATTACAAGTAGGGCTGTCAATCGATTAGAATATTTAATCGCTATTAATCGCAAATGAATCGAACATTTTTTTTATCTGTTCAAAATGTACCTTAAAAGGGAGATTTGTCAAGTATTTAATACTCTTATCAACATGGGAGTGGGCAAATATGCTTGTTTTATGCAAATGTATGTATATATTAATTGTTGGAAATCAATTAACAACACAAAAAAATGACAAATATTGTCCAGAAACCCTCACAGGTACTGCATTTAGCATAACAAATATGCTCAAATCACAACATGGCAAACTGAAGCCCAACAGGCAACAACAGCTGTCAGTGTGTCAGTGTGCTGACTTGACTATGACTTGCCCCAAAACTGAATGACTTTAGGAGAAATCTACAGATCTATATAGACAAAGTAGTAAAATAAACACCTAAATGTGTATTTTGGATGTTTTCTTTTCCACTATTTCCACTATCCACTATGTTATGGAAGCAAAATAGCCCAAAATCTTCAGACTGAAGACGAGGGACAATCCGTGTGTCAGCTGACTAAAACTAATGATTCAGCAGAGGAGCTGCTGGTCCACGAACCCCTCCACCTCCACCTCCACAACAAGACTCCCGTCCTCCTCCGCCTGCCAACAAACCACCAGAAAGCAGAGAGTGATTGAAGGCAGACGGCGGTGTGAAGTACGGCCGCGTCCTTGGCAGCAGCGGCAAGATGGATACTGGAAGTGGCTCCCGCACGACGCCAACATCCCCGAGTAACATTAGGAGGATTAGATTTATGGGCTTTGCTGCTAAATGGGATTGATATTTCCAGGTCCGTCTCTGATATGGTGGGTGTGACTGATGAGGCAATCATTGTGTTGCTGTCCAGGCTGGTGGTCAAGATGGAAAACATTTTATCACGCCTATAAAGTTATTCATTTCTCACTTTGACTTGTTCAGAAGGAGTTTTTTGACACTGTTCAACAGAAAACAAAACTGTATGTCGCAGCCTGGTGGACCTGCGACAGGAATCCAGACTTCTTACTGTGTATGTCTGTGTGTGTGTGTGTGTGTGTGTGTGTGTGTGTGTGTGTGTGTGGTGTAATTAGGAGTAGAGGTGACGCTTGTTAAAATTTACTGCCTATATAAAAAGCTGGATTTGATGGCACCTCGCCCCCATCAGGCTCTGTTAGGCTAACCTTGACTTCCTGTCAACAGCTGTCTGGCGTAAGGGGAAAAAACGATAGAAGAAGAAGAGGAGAGGAGGAGGTGAACGGGGGAGAGATGGAGGATGCAGGAGAAGACGTAAACACTTCGATGAAAGTAAAAGAAACTGAGAGGACGATAAATTTGGAGGAAGAGTGGAGGAAAGAAGAGTGCAGAAGATTTGTTGTTGCATCATAAATTAATTAAAATACAATCTACAGTATAAGAAGTAGGCTTCTAAATGAGATGAGAAACTTAATGTATATTAACATGCCATTTAACACCACTTCAGTCAATTAAAAATCCAATGAATGAATGAAAAAACAAAACAATCAAGTTCTGCTGAATGCACGCTGTCGTACACAGGACATATTCGGTAAATTTATGACTCTACAGCAAATTAATCTGCATTTATTTAAAAAATCGATTAAAGGGACAGTGTGTAGGATTTAACGACATCTAGTAGTGTGGTTGCAGATTGCAACCAACTGAGTACCCCTCCGCTCACTTCTCTCTTTCCAAGACTGTGGTAACGTGAGCTGCAGAGTGCAAAACCGTGGTAACGCCGTTCGCCTCGCTCTGAGGCCATCCTTACCATAATAACACTACTTTAGGAGCAACGGAAGTCAGACACTTTTAGGGCTTTAGGTCGGACAAAACAAGACGTTCGAAGACGTCACCTTAGACTCGGATGTACATATTTCACTATTTCAGTCAACTATTTCATACTTTTTAGACCAAAACAGTAATTAATTAGTCCAGAAAATAATGGGCAGATTAATTGATTCTAAAATAATTGTTAGATGAAGGGTTAATCACATTTTAAAATGAATGAATACATGAATATTTAAACTGTTAAAAAAAAAAAACAGAAAAAATTGCAAATGTGTACTCGTCATATTATTGTAGCTAAAAAACTGCAAGTTACAATTTCATTTTTTTTAACTCTGATGTGTGCAATAATGTTCATTGTGTAAACCAGTAAAACCCACAAACACACACACACATAAAGTCCATGTACACACACTTGTTTCACACTTGTTAAAATGTAGTTCATGGTTTAAACCAGACTGTCTTCCTGAACACAGTTGGAGAGCCATCTGAGAGGGGAAGCCCTATTAGCCAGCAGACATCACACTGCGTGGCTGACAACACGTTTAAACAGCCATTTGTAGACACACACTCTCACACACACTCTCACCCTCACAAACACACACACACACACACACACACACACACAAGAAGGCAGTTAAGTAAAAATATCAGGCAGGCGCCTATTAAAGAGAAAGTGAGAAGTAGTAGCTGCCGGTGGTGCGTTGGGACATGTGGTGTTTTTCACAGTTTCTGTCTTTCTCTACTATCTAACATCCATCTGTGACTCTTGAATGCAGCATAAAGACAGACTGAAACACACGAGTGATAACTGGTCTACTATTGTAAATATGAGCTGCATTAAGAGTGGTTTACTTTTATATTAAAAATGTTTATTATGAAATAATTCTGGGTGGATTTTACTTGAAAATGTGAAAAATAAAAACCTGTTCAAGCCGTCTTGGAGCTACAACATTGTGATTTCACGTGTCCAGTAAGCATTTTAACAACAGCATCTGCAAAGATACACTCTGTAGCGAAGGTTAAAGGGTTTTGCAGCACATAACGTTGTTGAAAGGACGGCATTGAGCCGGCATTGTCACTCAACAATCACTGTTTTCTTACCATTGAATGTAAAACACTTTATGCGCATTCTCAAGGACCAACAAACATGTCTTTTGTGGGGTTTGGAGGCTGCAGTGTTAACGTCGGCCTAAAGCCTTCATCTACTCTTTTATTGACATACTTTTATGTTACGTAGAAACAAACAACTGTCCTCTACAGCTGACACAAATTTGTATCTTGTCACTCCTGTGCTCGTGGTAAACGCTCATGCATGTAGACGTAGAACATAACTGCAATATTAAAAAACTGCCCTACAGCGCCCCAAGTGGTGAAAAACTCTACAGGTCACCTTTAATAGACTGGCAGTATTAATATATGTCCACCCCTAAAAACTATCTAGAAAGGATCTTTTGGTTTACGACTCCTTAAAATGAAGCAATATTGTTGACCTCATGTGTTGCTGGCTCTCTGCGGTCACAGATTTCTGTGTAACACCGCGATTGGTGCTTAGCTAAGCTAGGACGTAAGACTATTCCACTACCCAGCCTGCTCCTAGCTGATGTCCAGTCGCAGGAAAATAAGACTTCAGGCTAACCCAGCAACGGGAGATCGGAGACTGTTATGCCGACATATTTACACCACTGTATCGCAGAATGACAATAAATGATCCTTGAATCCCCTCAGATTCACTTAATGTGTTTGTGTGTGAGACTGTATTGTGTTGTGACCTTGTCAGTGACCTTAGCATCTCTCTGGAGCTCAGTCTGAGTGAATGACAACATCATCGTTTGTTTGTGTGAGACATCTCTGTCGGTTTGGGGATGCAGGGGTCATGCCCCTCCATAAAGTAAAATGACAGCACAATCATAAGAGACACAAGTGTGTGTGTGTGTTCAGTCTGTGTGTCTTACTTGAGCGTCTCGGCCAAGTAGAAGCTCTGCTGCACGTCGTCGTGGTTGGGAGACTGAGCGTAGACGTCTCTGACGCCACTGTAGCCTCCTTCTACTCTACAGTGCTGCTCCAACGCCTGACAGAGGGACAGGAAGAGAGGAAGACATCAGTGACTGGCAACATCAATCAGGCTCTTTATGTACTTAAAATATCACTAAACCTCAGGGCGGATGTTTGCTAAATATAAAAACAAGTTAAATAAACTGACCTCCTGTCAGCCTCCTTCCTGATTTGAGTTGTTTTTAAGAGCATTAATAAAAAACGCCAACTATAGCAATGTTACCTCACTGAAATAAAATCTCTCTAACTTCCAACTTCCAAACTGCCAAGCTCTTTCTGAATACAAAATATAACAAAAAGCTTTTTCTTTAATTCACTTATCATATGTTAATTACCTGCACAGCCTCCCAGCCCCACTCCCTGTATTTGGGGTCGTGGGTGAACCTCCACATGTACATGTAGGTCTCTATGACCTCGGGACGGAGGATGAAGTATTTCTCGTTCTGGCGGGTGGCGATGGCCTCGACTCCGCCGTCGAAACGAAACGCCTCCGGGCCCAGCTTCAACGCTAGAGAGGAGAAAATATTGTTGTTATCAAGCAGCATACAGTCAGATTTTATCTTATTACTGCTTAAGTGTATGGAAAACAAAACATAGTTATCTGAAATTCATAGGAACATAGTCTTAATATTGACTCGTGACTTCTTTTGACTTGATTGCTTATAATATTTATATTTAACCATATGTTTACATAACATTATGTTTATGTTAAGTCAATGTTCTCTCGAAAAATATAATAATAATATTGATGATAATAATAATAATAATAATATAATAAAAAATATAATAATAATAATAAAAACTCTTTTAAACAAGACCACTTTTCTTTGAATTAATGCTAATTTGATGCATTCAAAAACCTGACATCCCTACTTTAGAGGAGAATATGCAGTCACTATAAGAAATATAACTTGATATAATAAGTAATAACTTTATGAAATGAGCATTATGGCATAGGCCAGTATTTAGAAACATATTTGGTTCCCAGTACTTATTCTATACAGCAACTGTGGATCTGGATATTAATACGACTAAAACCACCATTTCTGATTTATTTTGATAGAAATGATAAAAAAAGTTGTAAGACTAGAAGAAATTGACAACAATGAACTGAAGAAAATGTGACTAAACTTACATCTGCTGCTACTTAATCAAAACTGGCTGTCAAACCTAAAACCAGTTGAATGGAAATCATTTAAGTGTTTATCGTCTAGTGTGTGTACATATTTACTGGTTCTGGCGTAAGACTCGTGACAGGTCCGGGCGATCTCGGCGGCCTGCTCCATCTGGTGTCCCGTCTTGTCGCTGGGCGCTCCGTCAGCGCCCAGAGCGATCATGCCACCTGCGAAACAGGTCAGGTGACCCATCTTGTGCTCCAGCAGCCCCCCCTTCCACTCCGCTATGTAGGTCAGCCCGCTGCTCGACTTCCTCATCAGGTTGGTTTCTATCGCCTGAAAGACAAAGAGTGATAACGGGTTTTATTAGGGGAGGGTTAGGTTTCCTAAATCCTACAAGTGATGATGCAAACATGAGTCGAACATTGATCCATAACCTGTAATCATCCTCTTCTCATTACCAGGTAAATCTGAGAGTGTAGGTTTTAAAGTTAACTGTATTTTTACCTGGCGGCAACCTCGTGTTCTCAAAAGTGAAGCCAATGCTGAAGTGCCTTAAACCTGCATTCTTTCTAACAGCCAGCAGGGGGCGACTCCTCTGGTTGCAAAAAGAAGTCTGATTG
>CAKAKR010063326.1:27124-54726 GCA_916700685.1 Adelosebastes latens
AGATTTAAGGACTAGATCGACATTTTAGGAAATATGCTTATTCTCTTTCTTGTCGAGAGTGAGACAAACAATATCGACAACACTCTCAGTCGCTTGAGAATATCAATACCACTTTATCTGTCTATTATATTTGAGCCTAATAGAGACAGAGCGCAACACTTCATACTCTGTTTTCCTCTCCGGTGGGCCGTGGTTTTCAATCGGCGCCACAACATGCAACCAAGGACTGAAATCAGACCAGTAAATGTGCGTTATCAGTTACAAAGCTCATAGATATGGGTCAGTAGGGCCCTGCCACACCCACTAGTAGGTTTTGTCATCAATCCACATGGTCGATCACCGAAAGAAGGAATACAAGAAGACGACAGCGACCTTAGTAATTATGACAGGAAGGCGCTGTAATAGAGACAGCATGAAACTCCATATGGGGTGGAGTTTGTTGGGGTTCGCATCCTGTGTGAAACCAACAACATGTAGTTGTCTTTGTGTTCATAAGCCTTTAGTTTCACTTTCACTTTTGAAACATAGTTATTTCAAGCCAAAAGCCAAAACACAATGTTTTTCCATCAACTTAACCTAGTGGTTTTGTTCCCTAAACGTAAATAAGCTGTTTTGTTTGTGCTCAAAATGTAACGTTTCATGCAGTTTTACGTGTTAGAACGTGTTGGTTTTAAGTTTCGCTTTCACTTTTACAATCTAGTAGGTGTAGTAGGCCCTTCCTGACACATGTGGTGCTTATAGCGAGCGATAACGCACATTTAATTGCCTGATAGCATTCAAATCGGTTGGACTTCCTGAAGTCTCTGCTGGTGATGATGACGAGCTAATCATCTAACTCTCTGTAAGAAAGTATTTCCCCAAAAAGGTCGAAGTACTCCTTTTAGAACTTGATAATTTGATGTAGTAGATATGTCGAGGCTTGTCACTTTGAGTTTGTTCTGGAGTCCAATTTCTGCTCTCTAGTGGTCAAAAATCACTTAGAGCTGCTTTAAGAATGGGTTGAAAAATGGATTTTGATAGCCAGCCCTTCTCTTGTCAGTGTCACTTTCATTACATCTACTCAGCCGGCAGTTTTCTCCGACATATGACAAGTGGCATAAGGAGAGGCTTTTACTGCTGGATTTTCTCTCTCAAACTATACCTTACATCCCTTCTCCTTTATATATTATTTCTCTTTCATGTCCCTCTCATCTTCCTCAAAGTCAGACCTCTCTATCATTATCATCATTACCTGTTCAGCTACACGCTTTGAAGAGTCTGATGATCGACTCAGTATTATACCCCGTTACCACAACCTGACAGGAAGGCAGGCAGGTGAACGGACACATGCTGTTAAAGATAGAGATTGGAGGGAGGAGTGAGTATGAAAATACGTGACAGTGACGCGGGTAAAATAGTGGGTTGCAGTAATGTAAAGAGTAATGTCAACAAGGCTCAGATGGAAAGATGAGAAGGTGTGGAGAGAGAGGGAAAAGGGACACTTTTTTCGAGCCATTCAGACTGCATCCACTCCTAGAACAATGTTAACATAAATCAATCTTGTTTTGCAAAAGTTGAACAACTGTTGGATCAGTCTGTCATCATGTATGACGTCAATATAAGAAAAAACTAAGAAGAAATTAGGGCTGCACAATAAATCAAAATATTATCAAAATCGCAATATGACCTACTGCATTTTTCAAATCGCAGGCTGAGGAGGAAATTGCAAGATTTGTTAAATATATATGTCAAACTACCATTTTAAATTAAATTTCAAATTATTGTGGTGCTGCAGAGATGTCCTGGCCTACACATCATATTCTACAGACTTAAGAAAACATCCTTGTTTTCTCGCAAAAATCACACCATAATCATTTTCATATATTTTTCAATGAAAATGAGAATGATGTAAAAATGACCCTTTCCTCTAATATCTTAAATCATATTGCAATTGCAAAATCAATCAAAATAATCGTGCAGCCCTAAAAGAAATACAACACTCTTATGTCAAAAACTTACTAACTACAGCTGCAACAAATGTTCATATTTTAGCTTTAATTTAGAACAATTTCCCAAAGCCCAAACTGATGTATTCAATTTGCAATAATAGTTCAAAACCAAAATAAATCCAATTTATCATGATAGAAGACGAAGAAAACAAGCTAATAATCACATTTAAGAAGCTGAAACCAGAGAATTTTAGGCTTAAAAAACACTTGAGGGATAAATCGATTATCAGAATAGTTACTGATGATGTTTGTAACGATCGACTCATCAATTCATCGATTGATCATTTCAGCTCTTCTCCCCGTATAGACGGCTTTTAACAAAAATAAGTCAGTGGATCTGAGAGCTCTAGAAACAGTGGCAGGTGATTATTTATGTTCAATAACTGAGAGGAAGTTAATCTCTTAAAACTCTAAAATCTGAGTGGGAGCCAGTGAAGTGATTGAAACATCAGAGGGATATTTGTATTCCTGGTTTCAGTCGGTACAAATTACAGGTGTAGGATAGTTTTCTTTGAAAGAGCAACATAAAGTGCATAGCAGTAATACAGAAACAAGAGGTAATTTGCATGCATTAGTGTTTCAGCATCATCTTGGGAAAGAAAAGGTCGAACTTTGGTGACATTCTTCAAGTGATAAATGCAAATTTGCATGAATGTTTCTGATATCAGCCTCAAAGAACAGGTTACCATTAACCCAAAGATTTCAGCCTGTGATTTTCATATTAATCACACTGTGTTTACGTCTCTATTCTCTCTGTTTCATCTGTTCTTCTGCAGGAAGTCTTGCATTTGTGTTTGCAAAAACGTGTGGCAACAAGGCAGAAAGGACTTGGCTACAATGATGTTCGTAACAACGGAAGCAAATATAAGAAACACAAATTCAATGTTTACTCTCTCTTTAACCAGTGGAGGGCCAAAGAGCTGGAGAAAACCAACCCATTTTTTTTACTGCCGATAGTCCACTGTATTAAAAACAGCTTTAAGGAGTATCCCAAATCACACTGACAACTTAAATCCCCTTTAATGCGAGCGCTGACTCAGCAACTGGAATATCTGGTTCCTTATAAGAGAAGCGGGAGCAGCACTGACCACGTGTTCAACATGCATGTGTGTCAAAGAAATAAAGAAACAGGAAGACAAATGGTGGTTGGCACAGCTTCTAAGAGACTCCTGATCTGAAGGGCAGTCAGTGTTCCCACTCAGGTGCTGCTGTGATACTCAAGGACTATACAAGAGGGGACTGGAGAGAGGCAAGACAAAATAAACTGGATGGGATGTGATAAGAGGGGGGGGGAAGAGGACTTACGTTGGCCCCACTGGCCGCTGTTGGGGTTCAGGTAGTTGGGGTAGAGCCCCTGGGGTTTGTCCAGGCGATTTAGTACTTTTCGGATGTTCATTACCTAACGAATAAAAGAATAAAGCACAAATTAAAGCTCACTTCAAACACCACAAGTGGAAATATAGTATATGAAAGGATTGTATGAGACACTCTGAAAAGACATGTTATATATGTCATATAATCAGTATGGGGAAATAAGCAGTTTGCATAAGCATTTTGTGAAATAGTCACGCAATTTAATAATTTAATGTACTGATTCGTGTACAAAGACACAAATTTCAAATTTTTTCGTGATGGTCAGCACAAAATCAATTCTTACTGTATGTAATCCACGTAATTGTGAACCGGGAAGCGAACACCGCACATGGATTAGGTCAGGGTGGATGGGCGGGTCAAAAAACACTGGACTTTCGCCCAGTAGACCTGTGCTCGTACCCCGTGTGAAACCAAAAGTCATAGTTGATGTATTGTCACGAAACTTCCGTAAGTTAGAGCACTTCCTGAGTTATTTTAACTCAAACCGCGATCTTTTCCTAAACATAATTAGTTTTTGTCGTGTAACTTCCGTACTTAAATTACACAATTTCCGGTGTTATTTTAACCCAAATCGCGATCTTTTCCTAAAGCTAACTAAGTAGTTTTTGTCATGTAACTTCCGTACTAAAGTTACGCCACCTCCGGTGTTATTTTAACCCAAATCGAGATATTATCCTAAACATAACTAAGTAGTTTTGTTGCCTAAGCCTAACCAAGTCCATCTTTTCCTAAACCTAACTAAATAGTTTTATTTTGAAAGGACTGGAGCAGAAATTGACACTTGTGTCATGTGTTGCTGGACTTTCGAGGAAAACACACAAAAAATACATTGTTGAAAGTCGTGCTGAGCGTCACGAAAAAGAGGGAAATTCGTGTCTATGTACACAAATCAAATAGATTAAATGTCGTGACTATTTCGCAAACTGCCGTGAGACTGTGTTGAAATAAGATTATTTTTTCTTTCCAGGAAACCACCTCTCTGAGTTCTGACACTTCTAAAGTGTGAGAGTGAAAGTGGAAATCCTGCACAAATGCATCCATTAACTGTGAAAAAAAGTAATGTAATCTTATTCTCATGTGTGTCTGTTACCTTCTGTGCAAACTCCGGATTCCCTGAGAGTTTGCTGAGGTGCATGAACTCCAGATGCAGGGTGCCGTACTCTGCCAGGATGCTGCTGCCGCCTGAGGCCCAGGGCCAGTTTCTACCAATACCGCTGGACAAAGATAAGAAGAGAAGGAGACAAGAGGGTTCTGTTTAAATAAAACAGGACAACAAAAAGCACAGCTGGTGGGTAAAAGAGCTGCATAATGTTTGACATTTTATTTTCAGCCACAAGCAGAGCCACCTTAACTTGTTTTAACTTGTGTGTATATTTCATATTAAGTCCTTCTACAAGTGCTTTGTTAACAACGAAACAAGAATACAGCATGAGTCATGTTAGAAACGGAATTCATGAGCACAGAAAACCCGCTTGCCTCGATATTAAACTGACAAATCCTTAA
This sequence comes from Adelosebastes latens, assembly GCA_916700685.1. Classification (NCBI taxonomy): domain Eukaryota; kingdom Metazoa; phylum Chordata; class Actinopteri; order Perciformes; family Sebastidae; genus Adelosebastes; species Adelosebastes latens. The sequence goes on from CAKAKR010063326.1 coordinate 31,990, forward strand.
AAACTCTCAGTGACTCAGCAGTCACTTTAAATTGTGACGACTACTGAAACGTTCCTGTAATTTACATGCTATTCTAGAAAGCTTCTTTTGCTTTAGTGACATTTACAAATAGATTCTTAAAATGGATACAGACGGAGTTACATTAACGACACTAAAAGCTAACTTCACACTCCATTTGTCATATTTATGGGTGCATTTATTAGTTTTTTTTGTGACACATTTCACTTTGGCAGCACTTGATATCCTTGCCGGTGTCTCTAGGTCAGTCAATCAGAGCTTACGGACCCCACCCTCTCCCCTAACGTTGGCTTCAGCGACTCTCAGGCCATATGTGAGAGTTACCAACCTCTGGCACGCTTGACAAGAACAGAAGACCAAGCAACGGGGTGTATATGTGTGTGTGTGTGTCGGATCATTAGAGCCGCTGACAGATCACTTCCACGCTACTGACTGATGACTCTGGTGGCGATACTTCAAGTAACTACTCATGAATACATATTAATGATTCACTACACACACCAGAATGTGTGCACTACAACAACTACATGTGGACATGTGAGCTGCACACACACAGGAGACATCCAACAAATGAGAAAAAAGAAGGAGGAGGAGGAGAGGGGGAGGAGGAGTGTGAATTGGGAGAAGTGCCACACACACACATATCGCTTCAAAGAGGTGGATGAACATACTAATTATCCCCCCTTCAACTCATCATGCTGCACAAGCCATAATTTGTTTCCCATTACACCATGGATTTAATCAAGTCAAGCAGACACAGAGAGGACCACCGCCGCAGTATCAGCAGCGAGCAGAGATCAGGGTCAGAGAACATAATATGGTGAGGAAAAATCCCATCACTGTAGACCTGATTAAGTTGGGAGTTGTGTGTTTGTTAGCTTTAGATGGATGCAGATTAAAATTGGATATTAAAGTCTAAGATTACCTGCATAAATAGTTTAATATATTGTGGAAACAGACAACTTTCGCCCCCCTTAGCGTTTTCATGTGGTATTATTGTTGGCATCGCTGTCGCAAAGTCAGTGGGCAACTCCGGGTCAGAAAAGTGAAGCGAAAGCCTTAAACTTGCATTGTTTCTAATAGCCAGCAGGGGGCGACTACTCTGGTTGCAAAAAGAAGTCTGATTGTATAGAAGTCTATGAGAAAATGAGCCTACTTCTCACTTAATTTATTACCTCAGTAAACATTGTAAACATGAGTTTATGGTCTCAATCGCTAGTTTCAAGTCTTCTTCAATACAGCATGATGTTCATTTAGTAAATTATGGTCCCATTTGGAGTCAAATAGACCATAAAGCAGGGTATGCTTTAGGGCGTGGCTACCCTGTGATTGACAGGTCGCTACCACGGCGTTGTCCGGTCTGGGAGTTGTCCGTGTTTTTGTATTACAACTTTAACTCTTTCACAGTGTGTTTTCAGTTCATGAAAGTTAATTATAACATTTTTGGTCGCCTAAAAATTTCTTATTCAGTGTTCGGTTGTACTTAACTCCACCCTCTCGTGTCACTTCTGGTTGCACAAAAACAAGATGGCGACGGCCAAAATGCCGAACTAGAGGCTTCAAAACAGCAGTTCACAAACCAATGGGTGACGTCACGGTGACTACGTCTACTTTTTATATACAGTCTGTGGTTAAAACATAACATTTGTCTATTGCCACTTTAAATTCAAGTGTGTTTCAGAGTTCCAGCTACTTCCAGAATAACATTATACCTTTATCTCCACAACACTCTCCACTTCCCCTCAGTCAACTTGTAGGCTTGATCTGTCTATCGATCCTTTTCAATCCTTTTATAAACCCTGTGATAAATCCCTTCTCTTGGTAGGGTGGAGACGCGGAGGTAAACACACCCCTGTCCACGCCAATCCCTCCCAAAGCCCCGCTGTGAGACAACTAAATCCCTGTTAAGGAGAACAAAACAAAAGACAGCAGGGAAAAGCTGCTGCGTAAAGCAAACAGACACAAAGCAATGAAGGGCGGGTATAAAGGAAAACACTGGAGACGGATAGATGAGGGTGTGTTTGGAATATCATTAATCTGGCCAGGGGGTCTGCATGTTTTAGAAAGATAAATTTAAGACTATTTGACATGAGTAATGCCGGCTGGAACTTAATTAGAAAATGAAGAAGTTTTAAAAACCAGAGCTGTCAAACCCCGTCGACTTGTTTGATCACGGCTATTGAAGTTATTCAACTACTTGGGCAAATAATGACACTGGGAATTTACTTTAAGCAATAAAATGTAACTTTTCAAAGAAATAAAACACTCATCCTCTTATGAAAGTTGCATGCATGAGCAATAACATGCACCCTTGAATGATTTAAGACAATGAGGTGTTTTGCAGCAACAGTCTTACTTGGTCTGGTATGACCAGCAGCTAAAGGTGGCTAATGTTAGCAATATTAACCTGTAATTGTCACTTGTGTGCATTTACTTTTCTGTGTCGGCCACCGTAGTTCTTCTACACGCTTGGCACACAGGAGAAGTTTCAGTTGGTTGCGATCTGCAACCTCACCACTAGATGCCACCAAATCCTACACACTGCTCCTTTAAGTAAAGGAGACTGCATATATGTTAGTAATAAAACTGTGACTTTTAATATGATTTTTTTTTCAATTTGGGGAAGATATTAAATATTGGATCTGTAATCATGTGTTTGAATAAAAATGTTCCAATCAAATACAATTGAGTTTAGGATTACAGTAAATAAATTGAGTTCAAATTAATTTGAATAACTCCATTTGAACTTTTGTTGGTTTAAGTTTGGGTAAAGCAAAAATAAATATGTTGTCTGAGTTTTTCACACCACAAAAAATGTATTAACCACCCAGCCAAATTTGAATGGTTAGAAAAATTGCCAAGTATATACATTTATGTTTCAAAATCATGAAAAAATAAGCATTATTCTCTGCTCTGAAAGTTTTAGCCATCTCACTGTTGCTCGCTACTTATGCAAAAAGTTAACAGAGACTTTTATAGAAAGAGATTAAGTGGGAAAACCACTGATGCTATGTGCTAATATAGTTTTAAGGAATGGGTTATGCTATAAGGATGGCTCCAGTGCGTCATTGAGCCACAATTTCAGGCCCGCCAAAAAAATCCTGAACACGAACACTTGCAATAACAGCCCTGCGATTGAAATAATACATTAATGCTGGTAAACCCAATAAAAACACCCGGTCAGGGAGGTGCCTCTGCTCTATTTTGGGTGAAATTAACCTGTTTCTATAGCTACCGAGGGCCATTCAAGTCTGTTTTCTGATGGAAACTCTTTGTTGTTACAGCCACATCCCGTACTGAGATTGGAAACTGGCATTCATCCATTGACAACCAGAACAACACGACTGTATTAGTCCATCTGATCTGATGGGAGGCCACTGTTGTGTTTGACTGCTGATGCAGATGTCCTGGTGGCCCAGTTTCAAAGGCACTGTTACCAACTAGCACGCTCTATATCCCTTTTCTCACTTGGGATGTAATGAGAGTTATTACAAGCTCTGAGCTATAAAAACACGGTTTGGTTTATGACCTCTACTTGCACCACAGACTATACTGCAATATTGTAAAAATACTGCACAAATGGTGAATGTTTGAAGATACATCCTTACAGAAGCCTCAACTGGCTTTCATCCCAATTTGAAGACATTATCTAGCAATGATAAAGCAATGGTATCTACTGCAAAATGGGAATGAATTTCTCCCGTTGACTGTGTTTTGTGATCTCAATCGGCTTAATTTTCACAGTCAGGGGTATGAAGATTCATATCAAAAGCCGGCTGAATAAAAACTCTCAGTTTGTCGAATTTGATTCACTAACAGGAGGCACAGCGACGTCTCTCTCTTCGTCATCATGCTTTACAATAATGTAATGCAGCACACTGAAAAACACTCAGTAATTCTCTTTGAAACCTAGATTGCAAACGTTAATTAAATGTTATGATGACCTAGAACTAGATGACTTTTTTTTTTTTTGGAGATTATGCAAAGCTTAGGCCAGTGTAGCAAAGCTGATATTGAACTTTCATAATAAATCAAGAGATGAGCTGGCATCATCCACCTCTGATAGGACTGATATGATGCAGTTTGTTTGGCTAATAGGAGCCCAGCCCATAGATTTTAATCAATTTGCCCATGTTTCATCCTGTTTCATAACTGTTATCATGAAGATGGGAAATCAGGCAAGTCACAATTAAATTAATGGTGTTTTTGGTTTAGTATTACCTTTCCTTTAAATATTCTAGGTTATCACAATACATTTTGTTCAAGAGAACATTTGCGTACAATTTTTCAATCTCAACTTTTAAACCAAAAAGGACAAGAAATGCTAAATTAATTGAAATTGCTCCGACAACTGGGCAATAACGAGGCTACCTCCATCTGCTGAGGAAGATCGTAAATGGTCAAACAAAAAAACTGGCGTGCCCAACTCAATCGTCTTTAGAGTATGATTGGTGCCGACCCAAAAATCTAAAAATTGGAGAGGGGGATTAAGTGGGATCAAACTGCAGATAGAAGATAGTTGACCAAGTTGGTGTTAAGAAACCTATAACAATGTTGGGTCATCTAGGCTACTATCAGGAAACATACTGTAGCTGAGAAGTTAACATTTCTTATATATTTACTGTATGTCACAGCTGTACTACTCATGAACACCGTTTAAAGAGCATTTCAACAATTTATATGGGGATGTCCATCAAGATAATCACATATTCTCTGCCCTGCTGTTCAGCCAAGAAACACAAAAAGAGCTTAAGGTGTAACAAATATGGATCCAAAGCCTTGACCTAGAAATAAACTGGGTCGTTACAGATTGATGCATTTGTGAATTATGAGGGTTTGCATTGGAGGACACATTCCAGTCCTCTTGGTGTCTATCTTGTTTTGTCCTTTTGGGGGTGTCCAATCTGTTCGTATTATTCAACCTCTCACACCCGTAGCCATTTTCCTGGCCAGCTGTGAAATGACAAATCCTAGCCTGCTAGTTTTATACCCTTCAGTCCATTCTGCAGCGCCAACAGCATAGATTTTAATTCTGTGGTGCCAAGCAGTAACCTGGAAAAACAGAAAAAGGCATTCCATCTCCATAAATTAGCATGTCAAACCAGGAAGTGCCCTCTCACGCTCCTCTAGTATTATGTTAGGAAGCACTCCTCCAATTCATTTGTACTCTGTGTTTGGACGAAGTCTATATTTTAGCCCAGTTTTTTGTGCCTGTCCTCCTCCTCCTCCTCATCTACGCCATGACCTCAGTTTCCCTCCAGCTTTTCTTCCCTCAATATCTCTTCCTCTCTTGTCTTAAAATCTATCGTACTTCTCCTCCAGGCGCAAAGAAAATGTGAATTGCGATAGATTCACAGTTAGCAACTTAATTAGAGACCTTAAATCATGGCTGCCTTCCACCGCCTTAGGTTACTGCCGAGGAGAGCTGCACTGAGAGCCAGTGTGTGCGTTTTTGTGTTTGCTTTAAAACAAGAATCTCTGGATACCCTGAATGGTAGACTTTTCTGTGTTGTTAAAAAGTGCCTCAGGGCAGCGAGACAGTGTGACTACCGATAGTGTGATTGTGTGTCTGCTGTATGTACATGTGTGCACTCATAACTCATGGTAAGAACACCTATAAGGGTTCCTCCATTTGTCCATTGGGTAGAGACCACTAGAACCAGCCGTAGCCGCCCCAACCCCTAAAAAGTGATATAACTTAAACCTGAAAATGAGGTCCTCAAAATGTTACTAAAATAACTCATTAGAGCCCAGATGCACTGCCAGATATTAGTTCATCTGTGATATCATGATTATGTCAGCTGATAAGCAATAGCAGCACAGAAATGCCAAAGATACATTTGTAGTAATTAAGAAACAGTGTTGACATTACCACCAGAGAGCACTGTCAAGTTCATTTTTTAAATGTAAAATGTCCTACTCTGTTACGACGGCATATTATGGCCAGTGCAGGTAAAAATAAATATATTATGAGCCGGGGAAGGGGGGTAAAATTTGAAGAAAAGACTCATTATCCAAGATTAAAGTTGTAAATAAAAAACAACAACAAAAAACTTAAATTTACGGGAAAAAAATTGCGTTATCACCCCCCTTCCCGTCTCCGTAAAAAAATTAATTTATGATTTTGGTTTTGTTTTTGTTTTTTTACCTACAATGGCCTTAATACGCTATCGTACATATACGTACGTATATCAGATTTTTTCACTAAAATATAGATATATTGGTAGCGCCTCAAAAATCCAGTCTTGGTTGGACTCACATGACCTAATCTGAACCCATCAACCAGTAGAAGCCGAATTAAACCAGTGTAGTTACAACAGTTCTACTGGTAACTTCCAAAACACCAACATTAACTGCCCTAAGAAGCTTTATTGTGCCTTAGGATATTATTTTTTAAATGTGTGAAAGTCTGTTGCTGGGATGCAACACTGTTCCTCTGCAATAAACTCCACAATTATGTGTTTTGCTCACGGTGTAGACAACACTGTCTCAGGTGAAAAAAATATCTGGTAACGGAAATTATAACAGGTTATCTGAAAGTTTAATTGTTTACAGGACTTGTGCCCCTTCAGTTGGAGCACTGGAAGTGAGATTAGACTCCCATTAGGAAAGAAACCGTCATTGCCCGAGTAGATTTTGACCACGTCATTCCACATTTTACAACGTTGTCTTCTGCTGCTATGCAGATGACACTCAATTCTACTTTCCAGTTGGCCCTAAGGGCCTTATTCTGCTGTTGCACTTTAAAGTAGCTCTAAATTAAAATACAATCCAGCTGCCTTAAATGTTAATAAGCTGTCATCAGTCTTTACTAGGCACAGCAAGTTCATTTTCCTATCACATCTGGCATAAAAGGCTCCATGACAGAGTGCCACTTCACAGGGTCATCCAGTGTGACAACCTCTCTAGGCTGTACTAATGGAGCCATTCTCCATCCAGGCCTATTAATCAAACCCCAAGACCCCGAGAGCTCAGGATTGATTACTTCAGCCTCAGAGCCTGTAGCTGAAGGAGTAAATCTGTCCCAAACTGACATTTTTTAAACATTTTCTTCCATGAGATAAGAAAAGAGTGCAGGGGCAAAAGAGTCAGCTTTAACTTTGCAGCGTCATTAAGATGATGACATTGTTTTTATCAGCCGTCCGGCTGGAAAGCAGACACTTTCTTTGAGTTAGTACAATCTGTAATGGTGGGTGACGGTGGGCAGCTAACTTACACATATAAACTGTACATGTAGCTCTTTACTTCTCTGTGAGAATGAAGTTTGAATAAACACCTGATTAAAATGTACCACCTAACATTGGATTGATTGATTTTATTTAATGATTAAAAACCATATAACACTTCAGATTTGTGGGCAGATTATTCCACTGTACTGCTGCACTGTAGAGAAATGTTTTTTTTCCGATTAGGCTTTTGGATCGAAAAGGTTTGAAGTCTGTCAAGCTACCTCTTGTAAAGTAGGTATGATTGTCTCTGAGTGAGAATAAATTAATTAAATACTTTGGTACAATCTTTTTAACAATTTTATAAGTGAGCAGTATCTTCACATAAATTATTCTTTTTTTCCACCGTCAACCAGTTAAGCTTTTTGAAATGTACAGGATCGAGATGTGTACGTGGGTGAACTTTTAATACAACCCATATAAATTTATTTTGAGCCTTTTGTAGTTTGCTTTTGAAGTGTTGTGATAATCCAGTACACCAGCAGATAGAAGTGTAATCAAAATGACTTTGAACTAGAGTTCCAGCTAGTGTGTGAAGAATTGGGCTGTCCAGCAAGATAACTTTTCTGACTAGAAACTTAATTATTTGATTTATCTTGGTGATGGCTTTTAAAGCTATATTTTCACCTGATTAAAATCTGTCTAAAATGCTGCCAAGAAAATTTACACCGTCTTTTGCAGTTATATGGAACTCTCCAACTTTGAACATAAAACATGTTGACCTTGCTAATTTTATTCTAGAACCAAAAAGAATGGCTTCAGTTTTTCCCAAGTCTAGGGATAGTCTATTATCTGCCGGCCATCTACTTACATTTTCCTCACTGAGGGTATTCTCAACCACTGATTTATCTGTATGTGCTACCAATAAAACAGAATCGTCGGCATATACAAAAAGATTACATGAGGCGGCTGCTTTTAAGTAATTTACATATAATAAACAAATAAAGAATAAAGGACCCAGGATACTACCCTGTGGCACCCCACATCCCATGATTCTTGACTCTGAAAGAGTCCCATTAACGTCAACCATTTGAGTACGATTTATAGGTATGACTGGACTAGAGCTGCAACTAACAAATATTTGAATTGTTGATTAATCTGTTGATTATTTTCTGGATTAATCAATTAGTTATTTGGTTTATAAAATGTCAGAAAATGGAGAAAAATGCCGATCAGTGTTTCCAAAAGCCCTAGATGACGTCCTCAAATGTCTTGTTTAGTCCACAACTCAAAGACATTCGGATAACTGTCATAGAGGAGTAAAGAAACCAGAAAATATTCACATTTAAGAAGCTGGAATCAGAGAAATTAGACTTTTTTTTAATAAAAAAATTACTCAAACTGATTCTAATTGATTATAAAATTATTACTGTATGAATTACTGTATCAAATGCTTTTTGCAAATACAGCATTTTAAGACGTTCTTTGTCATTAATGATGTTAGGCAAAAGTCTTTTGTAAGCATGGCATTTGTAAATTACATTTTAGTGTTTTTCAAACATTATATTGTCAATTAGAGGTTAAAAAAGATGTATGTGTGTGTTTGTGAATGCGTGTGGGATACAATCATCACCATGATGCCTGTAGAGGAATGAACAGTTAGTTTCAGGGCGGAGCACAGATCCAGACACCTCAACACAACCCAAAACACACACTCACACACTCACACAATGCCTCATCCCATTAAGGCCAGTCAGTATGCAGTGCAGTGGGAGTGATTTGCAAGAGCTTTATCAGTCTGAATGTTAATAGAAGAGCTATGGGACATACTGGCTGAAGCAGATAACGACTGGGTAACTAGTGTGTGTGTGTTTGTGTGAAAAAGTGAGAGCGAAAGAAAGTGTCGGAGGAAATAGGGGAAGCAGCTTGTTTGAAAAGTGCTGCCACGGCTTCCATTGCTAAATCACAGCAACTTAATATCGTAAGCCACACATGTACAGTACATACAGTATGAGTACAGACTGTATATATAGAGGGATGACGCGTCTCCACTTCCTCCCACTGTACAAAAGCGAAGCCAAAATATCCCGGATACGAAAAATTATTTGATGTGTACTTTGACTTCTTAGTTCGTCCCAGCCGCTAACATGGAGGAGGCGGGATTTATGACCTATACTGCAGCCAGCCACCAGGGGCGATCGAGATGTTTTGGCTTCACTTTTGGGGAGCTGTCATGTCGTCCATCTTTATATACAGTCTATGGTACAGACAGACCATGTGTGAAGGTAATCTCTTCTATTGCTCTGTTTTATATATCTATTTGATGTTTTGATTACTTTATATATTAAGTTGGATCTATTACATAAGGTCAAAAATGTTTTTATTTACACTTGTGTTAATGTTTACGAGATATAAAGCAATAGACATAGACATAAATTGTCTTATTTTTTCTTCAACCAGGCTGAAAAGCATCCAATTTAATGAACGTGTGAAAATGAATGTGACAGATTTGTTAAGTCTCCTAATTATTGCCCGACTTTGCCAAAACCTTTTCCCTGTCTGGCTTACAATATAATTATTCATCATTATTCAATTACTAAAGGGCAACCAAGGCAGCAGAAAAAATGTCAACTTTTCTGAGGCTTTCCCAAAGTAAAAACAAATCTTCTTAATTTGCTAATAATGGTTGTTTATTCACGGTTTATGCCTTCTTTTTGATTTAATACCAATGAAGTACATTTAAAACTGATTAATAATGTTCAGAACTACAAACCTTTTCATCTAAACTGCGACATCGTTTGACTGAGTGTACAGAATTAAATATTTCCTCACCAATACATTTTCAACTTTCCACAAGTCTATGATAAATGTTTGACAATTATTAAGTCATTAAGGAATAAAAGGAGAGAAGAGAAAACACAAAAATCAAACCGGAAAGTTTCCTCTAATAGTGTTCAACAGAGTATTTCACTGGAAGAGACATCTCGACCGTCTCAGTGAAGTTTCTTTGCCTTTGTAATTCTTTTACTCTGCTTATCAAAGCTGAATTCGGAGACAAATGTTCCTCTGTCCATCTGGCTGCAGAGCCACCAGATTGGCTCTGGTGGGGCCGGAGTCTGTGGCAGATCAATTGGACAAATCAATCGGATCTTAGCAGCATTTTCCGCTCAGTTAGTGGCGATCAATGGGTTTATGCACACACAGAGAGAGAGAGAGAGAGAGAGAGAGAGATGGAGGGCTCTATGAGTTCAGGTCCAGCCTCTGATCCTTTATGAGGAGCTGCACCACTGATTTATCAGTGGCCAAGAGGCTGTTTCAAATGCCTTCTGAGGATAAATCAACTGTACATCAAGATGAGATTTCCCCCTGATCACCCTGATGAATTATTCTGTGGAGATTTTCTTTTTATTTCTATCCTGACTCATTCAGAGTGCACATACATGTTGCTCTATCCTGGCTTGTTACTGGTCTTTCATGGATGAGCAGTCTGGTGATCAGTTGGTCTTATTAGTGCATCTCTTAACATAAATCAGAGGCACAGACTTCTGCTGTGTTCACAGCAACAGGCTACAAGTCAAAGCTACAAACTGACGCCCGATACTTGTTGCTGCGTATCGCGATACAAATAAAGTTGAGCTGGTCTCTACTTTTTTCAGCACTCCAATGACACGGTGAAGCGTCAACCAATCATCATAAAAAATGTGCAATTAATTTGCGATTAATCATAATTAACTATGGACAATCATGCGCTTAATCGCGATTAAAATATTTAATTGCGTGACAGCCCTAAGTAACACCTTACCCTGATGTTAAATCACTCTTTAAAGATTCAATATCCAGCTACAAAAACAGGTAATAAGGTAACAATCAAATGGGACATTTGGTTTCCAAAATACTCACAAACAAGTATCTAGTGAAACCACCTGAGCTGTGTTGTCACAGGAATAACTCAAAACCTCTTGAAGCAGTCTGTATTGATTTATAACTGGATTAAGTCCAATCAGATCATGTTATTGTGCGCTTTGTTTTCAATCAGAAATTAACTAAAAACATGTAGGAACTTTGCAGTGGCAAAAGTAGCTAAGAAAGGAAATGGCATTTATCTTGTTCTCTCAAATGAACACAGAGCACTTGAACAAACTAGGTTTACTTTGTGTAGAAGCAATAACACATTTAAACTGTGGCCTTGTTTCTTGTCGCCCCTCTTGGGTTTTTTAGATAGCTACAGGGCAGAGCGATGAAAAACTGTGGAGAGGGAATAAAGAGAACAAGGCCATGGAGTGGACCTACAGCATAATGTCCTGAAACTGAAGAAGATACTGGGTCACTCAGTGTAAGATGGATGGACTGAGGGAGGACGGAGAGGGAATACAGGAGATGTGAAAAGTTTTTGTAAAAAGAGAAGAATTGAGAGTAAAAGAGGGAGAAAGAGAGAGAGAGAGAGGGGAGAAATAGGGATGAAGGGAGAGATGATAATTGGGCCTCATTTGCAAGTGTGTCTGTGTGTGTTTTACAGATTTACTCAATCTGGGTCAAGGTTATGTAGGCACTCTAACAGCTCCTAACTGCACCGCTTCAAGTGCTCCGCTGTTGTTTCTCCTCAACTGCCCTCTCATGAGAACTCTCGATGTGTTTCTAGGAGTCTCTGCCTCCATCTCTGTCTGACCTGCTCCCACTGAATACAATATATTCAAACTGGGAGACTCTGAAAAGATTTTAAGAGAGTTTGTTTATCCCAAAATCTAACCAGATCATTCATAAGTGCCATTGAAATTATTTTATTTCTGAGCTGTGTGTCAATATAATGAAGTTTAAATTGTTTTACATAGGACTTAAACTGTCCTCATATAAATTAATAAAACTAACCCTAATACACAAGTTATTGGTCTGTATATGCTTGTATTCCTTTAAGTCTGAATCCCCTAATTTTCCTTAAATTAGTATTTTAATGATAATTGAAGGTTTGTGATGTATAGTAATATGAGCGTGTTATGTTGGTAGCCAGCTGTGCAGGCACAGCAGGGAAGTCACTCCAATAACAGCAGCTGAAAGCAGTGAAATAACTACAATAAAGCCTAATTATCAGAGACATTAAGAGGTTATATTACCGCAGGTACCCTGATAACACCTGTTAGATTACACTTTTGATTCTTCTTATTTAATCATTCATATTATTAATAGACTGTATACAAGAAGTGGACGTAGTCACCGTGACGTCATCCATTGGTTTGTGGACTGCCGTTTCGAAGCCTCAAAGATATTATTTGAGCAATACAACAAAACCAAATATCCTGAAAGCAAAATCTACCTCAAAGCTAAAATACAGATAATAAACATTCTGTCTTGCTATGCAAACAATAGATGTTCACTGTTTTAGAATTGAGCTGGACACATTAGCTGATTCTGGACCACCTTGAACAAACAATGCAGCCTTTTACTTTCCTTGGTCATGTTGGACATCCCTCATTTGCATTTTTGCTGCATCACTGCTCTCTTTCATAACGATTGTTCCAGTCCACTATATCGTAAACGCCATACATACAGTACATGTGCAGAGATTCATGCGTAACCACCAATTTAGGCCAAAGCGGGTCTAAATTTTGCTCCCACAAAGTCATTTCCAGGAACCAGTATGTGGAACTGAAAAACATGCATTTAAACAAATGACTGGTTTGTTCGATGTACAGTACATGTCTCACACAAGAAGAAAACTTTCAGCTTGAAATAGAAGTTTTTCTGCTCAGTGGTGCATTACAGTGGCCACTGTGCTGCTGCTGCGTGTGTGTGTTACTGTAATGTGTGCATGGCAATATGTGTGTGTGTGTGTGTGTGTGCAAGCTATCATAGCTCAGTCATGCAGGTAAAGTCATCATCACCAGCAATCTGCTCAGGCCTCCAGGGGATGATGCATGCACACGCACACACGCACACACACACACGCACGCACACACACACATACACACAAGCACACACACACACGCACACACACAGACACACACAGTCCCTCCCTGGGGTGTCTCTCACTCCAGAGAGGAGGACCAGAGGGGGTGCAGAGTCCATTCACCCATATAGACAGAGAGAAAATTAATTTGTCACAGCGAGTTTATCGTCATGACAACCTGCCTTTTAATTAACGTCTGACAAACGGCAGAGTGTCGCGTCTCTCTCTCTCTCTCTCTGGGGAGAGACAGATAGAAAGAAAAGTGCTCTACTCATCACTTGTGATTGACAGAGGAAGAGGAGGATGGCACACCGATGGACGTTCGCTATGATACTGATATTGAGTTGTATGTGTACATGTTAAATAGTTAAGGTATGGTTTAGTTCAGGCAACTACAACTACTTTGTTAAAAGTGGGGGTCGGTGATCTTGAGAAACTAGCAAGAGTACACTAGATTTAAAAAATTATCCAACTGAAAAACCCAGCCCAGTGTTGCCAACTCCTTTCTAATGAAAGCAGCTAGCAGCACTAGCTCCAAGAGAAAGTCGCCAAGTTGTCAACACCCAAACTCTGTCGCTTCCTCCAAAGCCACTCCACCAAAATAATCAATTATAAAACGGGAAAGTTTTCTCTAATAGTGTTCATTCAACAGAATATTTCAGTGAAAGAGACGTCTAAGAGAAGTTATTCTTTGCCTTTGTAATTCTTTTACTCTAAATATCAAAGCTGAATTCAAGGACAAATGTTCCTCTGTCCATTTGGCTGCAGCGCCACCAGATCAATTGGACAAATCAATCGGATCTTAGCAGCACTTACTGCTCAGTTAGTGGTCCGAATTCAGCCCGAATTAAATGATTGGACGGGTTTATGACAGTCCTGCGACAGCCACAGATATCGTATTTTTTTTTTTTTGTCAGAGCATTTGATTTATTGATTGCTGTCGGGATTTAATAAGAATTTCAACAAATATAACAACGACAAACCCTAGCTTTAAGGTTAAGAAAAGATTGCCATGATGGTTAAAACACACAGCTGTGATTGTTAGTAGGAGTTTGAATAAAACTTCAAGTTCCTGCTCCTTAACAGGGAATTTAAAGCCATCAAATTATGAGATGTATAGGTAATCTTAAAGGACATTTATGATTTATGATGCTTACTTTACGTTTGCTTTTGAATTTTATGTTTGTTTACTTTTGTTGATTATATGACTTTTGTATTTGCTTATTGAGGTGAGATTTCCTCTGGGGTTTTTTAACCTCACCTGCACAACTTCTTTTCTTTTCTTGTTGTATTTCTGCTGCTTTGTTTTATTGCGCGAACAAATAAATCTCTAAATCTCTTATTATTTTTTGACAATTTATAGACTAAGTGAAAGAAATAATTTTAAAAAATCATTAGTTAGCCGCCCTTATTGGTTGTATAAAATGATAATTTACTACTCACTTTACTACTAATTTCCCTTTTGGTTTCTCAGTACATATCTGTCGATAAAAAGCCAAATGAAGGTTAATGAAGTATTGCAATCTAATTAATAATGTTATTATGGATAAAGGAAGTAGTCTTGGTTTTTTCATTCTCAGCATTATAATTCCTTGTTTTCATCATATACTGTATAGTAGCTTCACATTTTAGCACTTTAATGCCAAATTATAAAAATCCAAGTCCTTTAATGTGTGAACCACTCAGAAGAAAAGCCTGTATGCATTATACTTTGGATCAATTCCACAAGAAATATATCATCAATCAGGCTGAATCCTATCCAACATCACAAAAGGACAAATTAGCTTTAAATCTCCAACATCAAAATCGCGTGTGTTTCTTCATGTGCGTGAGTGCAGCAGTGAAACCCAGCGGCAGCCCCCTGACAGAGTGTCACAGTGCATTAATAAAGGCCCACTGTGGCCTATAACCTCGTCACAGTACTCAGAAACTTTGGGTTTGTCTTTTGAGTGGTAGTTGAGTTTCAGAGCCGGCCGCTGGCACGCAGTCCTGGATGAAAAAGCAAACAACTTCTGTCTGACAAGCCTGCTCTGTCATGTAAAACTAAAACAGCTCAGCTCCACGTGAGAGAGAGAGGAACAGAGAGGAGCTTGTGTTCATCCGGCACATCAAGCCTCAGACCACAGAGCTCTTTTAAGAATCAAACCATAAAAAAACAGACCTGCTGCCTCAAATACCACCAGAGCGAAGGAGCGAGAGTGTGTGTGTGTTCTACCTCTTGAGGTTAAGCAGAGCCCAGGGGATGCCGGTGGGCGTTTTGAAGGCTGGCAGCAGCTTTTCACCGAGCTCCACCGCCTTCCTACGGTATACCTGAGAAGGAAAAGACAGACAGCATCTCATTAAAAGAGGTTTCTCTCTCACATTTCACATTTTCTTGACCAACCGTTTGAGAAAGACGCTGCACCCCACGGAGGGAAAGGAAAACCACTGACTACAGCACACAATGAGCATTTTAACACAGCAGCAACATTCAGTATCAGACCCATTACTCAAGAAGAGTTTGGTTATTTGACCGTGTAAACATACCAGATAACTTGAACCTTAACTGAGGGAAGCCGTCTAGCAAAGGACGTCTACACTAGTAAAGTCAAAGCTCACTGAATTCATAGGTCAAATTCTTTCAAATGCTTGATTTATATTGCAAATACTCTCCTTTTATTGGTACGTAAAGCTCCCAGAAGAAAAACAAAGAGGTTTATAGCTTACACCTGTACTCCCCCTTTCCTTCCACTCTTTTTTATCCCTATATTTCATCTTTCCTGTCCTCTTCCTTCAGTCTTTGTAATCTTTGCCAATATCATTCCCTGAATGCCTCACTGTTGCTTGCAGCTACATTTTTGTTTTCCATCTGTACTGTAATTTGAGGACACTTGAAGGTCACTTGCATGATGTAAAGATGAAATTGTAAGATGCCTTATTTCAGTAAGGGTTTAAAAGGGTTTAAAACTGAAAATAATAATGTAATGAAGAAGATGCATTTCTGGCACGTATACTGGATACTTCGAAAAGGTACAATGTAAACAGTTTGACACCAGTTTAATGCAACAACCAACCAATTTACCAATAAAAATAAACAAGTCTGGAAGGGTTTAGGCCGGGTATTCCTGCATTATTCCCCTTAAAAATCTTTAGATATACAACTATATATTTATCTTTGCTGTTAAAAAAGAAATCCCTGAATAAATTAACTAAATGAGGATGCTTTAATGATTGTCCGCCCACTAGAGGTAACAAAACTTAACATTACAAACTTTCCTAAAAAAAGTCAACCCTCCATCCAGAAAAAGCTAGACTCCTTTACCTTTGATATTCTCATTTCTTTGGTATCTTTTAGAATAAGACATCACAGGCTGAGCTGGTAAACACCAGCATGTGTACTTCAGAGTACTGACATCAATTTACACAATTTAGGAGTAGTGAAGTTAATGTTTTTCTACTCCACTTGGAACCACCAGTGTGTGCAGAGGCATGGTGTTGCTTTAAATAACTTCATGAATATTCAACCGTAAAACTAGAGCAAAAGAGCGAATATACCTGGATGTAGGGCCGGTATATAAAGTGAATTACTGGTTAATGTGTAACATGACTTCTGACCTTTGTATTCATGAGATTTTTGCATGTATATGATTTGTATTTTTTATTGCATGTGTTGTTAGTGGCTCTATTTATAACAACACAAGTAATGCCTGATTGTGGACTCATAATCAGGATTTTTGACCTTTTTCAAACGAGTGTTAATCATGTTATTGGTTTCATTCTGAGATGTTACAATTATGGTGTTTGTGCTGCAATGAAAAAAACACATTTTCCCCCCTTGAATAGCACAACAATTCAATAATCAGGTACAAGTGCTACTGAATTTGATTTCCTGGTCCAAGCTCATATCTGACCGGACAACGTTGTGGCAGTTTTAGCTGAGGGGGTTATGGTGTCTCTTAGGTGTCTGATTTTGTTGGCTGTAAAAGTGAAGTACTCCCATATTTGGCTCCTGGCTCGAGTTTAGTCAAGCAGTTAAGATAAAATGGGATTTGGCCCAAAACGTGATGGACTGTTTGACACCGTTGCCAAGGCTTCAGCAGCTTGACTCGAAGTGCTGCTGCTGCTGTCCACTGACAAGAGCGAGAATGACGTTATGTCCGTTTGGTTTTTCTGTTAACTCCTGAAATCCACATGCACATGGCCTTGTTTTAATCCCTGACCCTTCATGTAGGGTGGACGTTCTCCCTTGGATTTAGTCCACCAGAAATGGCAAAAATAAAACCTGAAATGTTTTGAATTTGGAATAAAAAAATGTCAACACTGTCATCAAATAGAAACAGCCTGTCCTCCACAACAGCCGCATAAAATGAAAGGTAAGTACAAACACTATCAAAGTGTTTTTGTTCAAAGAAGGACATCATCTAGAGCCAGTAAAAGAAAAATCTGAGGAGACATTGAGCGCTGCAACATGCACATCAATATAACACATCTGAATTCAGAATATAAATACAGGAAACCAAGCAAAACTTCTCAAAAATGTTTCCTACATTCTCAAAAAACTTTACTTGATTTGATATATTTGCAAATCAAACACAGCTCTGATCCGACACAGCTGAGAAGGCAGCCCCCTATTTAAATGCCTGTTGTAACTACTGTGCAAATACTTAAAGGACCAGTGTGTAGCACTTAGAGGGATCTACTGGCAGAAATTGGAATATAATATTAATATGTATGTTTTCTTTAGTGTATAATCACCTGAAAATAAGAATTGTTGTGTTTTCGTTACCTTAAGGCCTTTACACACCGGGGGCGTGATGAATAAACAACACGAAAATGAGAAATACTCGCCTGCAAATATTATGTTTCTAGGGCTTTTATTGTGAAAGGTAAGAACAGAAAGAGTGGATCTGGTCTGCGCTTCCTTTGTCAAGGTTGAAAGGAGTAAAGTTTGCAACACGTGCAAATTAATTCATTAAAAAACACTGCCGGTGTGCAACGGCCTTTAGAATGAGACATTTATATCTACATATGGAGCGGGTCCTCTTCACAGAGCCGGCCGCCATGTTTCTACAGCAGCCCAGAATGGACAAACCAAACACTGGCTATAGAGAGGGACATTCGCGTTTTCACGTCAGCCATCGTAGTTCTTCTACAGTACACGCTTGGCATACGGGAGAAGTTCCAGTTGGTTGCAATCTGCAACCTCACCACTAGATGCCACCAAATCACTGCACCCTTTAAAGTTATATAAAACCTGTATGCTCTACACCTTATGAGTGCAAGCACGCAGACCTCTCTTTTGTTATCATCCCTCCATGATTCTTTTCTTTAGTGTAGTAATAACTTTTGTATACACACAGAGGTGGTGCAGTAGCATGATAGTAGCACTATGTCAGCAGGCTGGCAGCTCTGCTCCCAAAGGATCTACCACTCACTCAGCAGGGTGTGAGAGACGGGGGCAGGAGGGGGAGATCTGGGAGGAAGAAAAGCTCGAGAGGCTACTTGTCAAAACAATATGGCAACTCGACAGCTTTTCCTTCAAAAGTTGGAGGCAGGAAAAGGTTACTGTGAGCTGGACGAGGAGGAGAGGTAACAGGAATGAGGATACATGTCGGAATGACAGTCTGGGATTAAAGTCTGGGATTAAACCATAGAAATAGAATAGGAGTAGAACGGACACTGAACTGTTTTCTGTTGTCATTTGAGAAGAACAAAAGAAAATGGTGATTGTTGTTTGTTGTTATGGCGACAACACATCAGTGGGGCCGTAACGAACAGGAAGAGGATGGCTGTCTAGTTAGCTAGGTAGTTTATGATAGCAGATGAGTTTGTATAAGACAGCAGCTTTGGACAAAGTCGACAAACAGCCTTCTCTTCTTTAGTTACTTTGCCATCGGAACCCATCGGCTATTGGTCTGATGACGGATAAGCGTCTGTTGGGAAAGGGCTATATTTATGGGGTTCCTGTGTAGCCAGCGGATATCCAAGCCAAGACTTCTTTTTCCGTGCGCTGCTCATCGTTTACAGTCCAATTAGCAACTTGAGAGAGCAACTAGAGTTGAGAGACGACAAGTACGACCGGAATGTTTCCCAAGTAGCCAGTTTACAAGCTCATTTTAAACCAATAAAAAGAGAAATCATCGTAAGACGAAAGCCGCTGGGTTCCCAGGTTGCATTTCGGCCAATGTGTTCTGCCTCTTTTACTCTCCATACAGACTGTTTACCTGCATTCAACCAAAGCCAGCTTGAACGTGATTGGTCAGTACTACTCAAACCGAAACTAGAGCACTTCTGATACCAAAATATTGTCCTGTTGCCGACAGACTCTGCATATGAATGCATCCAAGATCCATCCATCTCAGATCCGCTCAGGACGGCTTTGCTCGCTAGTGTCCTCCATTTTCGTAGCAAACATAACATTACTAGCCTAGTATATTGATAAGTCAACAGGGCATGCAATAGGTCAAGCTGCTGGATCACAAGGCAAGCTACTTCAAACAGACTGTTGAGCTTATAGACTGTACATTTTGTATTCAAACAGGTGATTATGGTTCGAGCATTAACTACCTTCAATTTGAATTTCAAGTAAAAAGTGACAGCCCACCTCTCCTTGTAAAATATCACCTTGGAGGTTATGGTTATTTTGTAGACTTTAAGCTCATGAAATGATCAAAAATTTAAAAGATGAACATATTGAACCACTCCCTCACAAACACACACTCTGTTTCTAATAGCTTCATGTTTCGAAACTGGTATTTATATTGTATTTCAAAAGAACTTACAAGATATGGTATTTTAAAGCCAAGAGTTGTGGTGACACTGTTGACACCAAATTACCCCACTATATTTCCTAAGTATGTGTATGTGTTTCGTGCTCCACTGTGGGAGCGGTGTCGTAACAAGGTGTCAGATCCCAGTGATTAATGCCTTTAATAATGCCAGAAGCACACTGAGGGGGAAAATAAAAACACTCCCAGGGACGCACAGAAGAATAAATTAAACACACCCTGTGTCCAAGGCCATCAAGCAAACTGCCAACGAGCTTTAATAAGGAACTGAATTATACAGAAACTGAGAAACACGTACACGCACGAAGCTTGTGGCTGATGTAGTTAAAACAGATGTTAATAATCACATTTCACACCTGTGCACTTCTGACAAAATATCCATCAGGAAAATGAACTACCTAGTTTTTTTAGTTGTGCGTGCATGTTATTATCAGTATCAGTGAGTCGCTGTTTTGGAGCCACCAGCTGAATGTTTCGACTGCCAAAATGTTCACAGAGAGATAAAGTGCGCATGATTATTATTTTAATAAGTAATGTGCTACTGAGTAGCTGTCATGTTGTGATCAGGATAGCGGAAGAAGTTTCATAATATGTGAACAGATAAAGAGAAGTGAAAGAAGGAAAAACTGCTGAGTAATGAGGAAATGAATTCGATCACTGGAACACTTTTAAATGCAGGCGACACATGTTGCTACAAAAAGGATTACTTTCTCCCCTTTAAAAGGTCCACTGTGTAGGATTTAGTGACATCTAGTGGTGTGGTTGCAGATTGCAACCAACTGAGTACCCCTCCGCTCACTCCTCCCTTTCCAAGACTGCGGTAACGTGAGCAGCCAAGTGCCAAACCGTGGTAACGCCGTTCGCATCGCTCAGAGGCCATCCTCACCATAATAACACTACTTAAGGAAGTCAGACGGCGGCTGGCGGTACCACGGTTTTGCACTCTGCAGCTCACAATATCGCAGTTTCACAAGCGTGTCGGAGAACTACGGTGGTCTTCGGTTAAAACATGGTGGAGCGACATGGTGGACTCCGTGAAGAGGAGTCTGACTTTCATAATGGCCATTTCATTTCATTATAAATGTCATTTATACTTATTTTAAACAGAAAAGGGTTAAATAATTGAATATATAACATAATAAACATGACAAATATTAGTTTTTGGCTCCAGCTTAAAATCATAGAGTTCGCTGTAGGCTTTTAAAAGCCAATATCGGCCTCAAATGTGAATGGCTCTACAATATGTAACACAAAGCTTAAAATTAACAGTAAACAGGTATTTCAACCTACAAAAAAACCCACCCAAACTAATGGTGATGATTCAGGTCAGAGAAGAGGCACACGACAGGACGGGTTAAAGCTCCTGAGATGAATAATGAAAAAAGGTAGAAAGAGAAGAATAACATTTGCTTCCTCTGGAAGTTTTGACCATTGTGGTCGCCCTCCACAAAGTCACTTAATCCACAGAATGAGAATAAAGTGTGTTTTAGAGAGATAGAGAGAGAATGAGAAAGAGAGAGAGAGATAGAGGAGAAAGACAAAGAAAACCAAAGGATGAGTCTATATAAGATGAAGCTACATTCATGCAACCAGGGGGTTCGCCTTGTAAACTCCGGGTTTATTGTGTGTTTAATTAGTGTGTTTGTATAAGACATCTCAGCCTCTTTGTGTGGTATTTTTAAGACTACTATTTTGGTTTAAGGTTTAGGTTTCAAGATATTTCCAGAACAACAAAAACAACAAACAGCAGAAACAATTTCAGCCACTAAACACATTCATCAAATTTGAATGTCTCGGGGTCAAACATCTGTTTCTACACTAACCACTTGTGGAGAGAGCAGGCTTGCTGCGGTAGTCAGTGTTGAGGAGATAAATAGTCATTACAGTAACAGAATATTGATTCATATTTGATCAGCGCTGCCTAGTTTGACCGTTTGATCAGAGTTTGCGAGTGATTGACAGCTGCCTCCGTTTAATGAACAGCCAATAGGAACGCTCTCTCTCTGAAATGACCTGTGATTGGCCAAAATCTCTCTAGATTTTTTAAAGCCTGAAAACAGCCATGAGGAGGTGCTGAAAGGTTATTATGGATTTTTTGCCCAATGATGCCAAAAATATACTGCCTACTGCCACTTTAACAGGTTTATTTCTACCTTATTTTGAGCATTAATGTCTAAGTGTAGAATAACCTACAGCCCTAACCTGCCCTCCACATGCGTTTTCTCCATAATGCTACTGAGCAGAGTTGACAGGTGTAGGGACACATGTATGTATAGGCCCCTACGAAGATAAATTACATGGATTAAGGCTTATATTAGGGCTAGTTGTGTATAGAATATGGTTTAGGTTGTGTTTAGAGTGAGAAGATGGAAGTTGAAGGTCCCTACAAGGATTTTTAACATTTTAAGTATGTGTGTGTGTGTGTGTGTGTGTGTTCATGCAATCAAGTTTCCAGGTCTAGAAATGTTGGCAGCGTGTGTGTGTGCATGTTGTGTGTGTGTATGATTATGTGTTGCAGTCTGCAGAGAGTCGCCTGGACAGCTCCCTAACTAAGATGAACGACCCAGCATGCCTTGTGGGACGTGTGGCCCAGAATACAACAGCGTCTGTGGGGACGCATGCCGACACCTCCTCCTCCTCCTCCTCCTCCTCTGACACACTGCCCTCTCCTCCCTATTCCTCCCCTCTGCCCTTCATCAACTCCTCCCTCCTCCCTCCTCCTCATTTCACTGACACCCCCGTCTCTCCAGGAGGCCTCCTGAAACTCTTTCATCCTCCTCCTCCTCCTCTTCCTCTCCAATTCTCATTTGTGTTCATCCATCTATGAACTCTTATTTCCTCTTCA
>CAKAKR010063327.1:3108-16716 GCA_916700685.1 Adelosebastes latens
TAATGAAATGAAATGGCCATTAAAAGGCAAACTCTATGTAGAAAGAAAGGGCTGACAGCAGCAGCAGCAGAAACGCAGCAGACACGCAGCTGAAATGCAGCTAGTGTGAACGCCGGACAGTGAATCACGCAGCCACCACGCCACGCAGCTGCCACGCGCTCCTGACGTTCCTGGTGTGTCCGGCCTGTGAGGCACTCTCATAGGAATGAACGGGGCCCCGCCTCCAACACTGTATCCCGTTCTCTTGATACATCTATGGGCCGGTCTTGTGTTGAAGCCATTAGAAATCGGCCTAATGGGTTTCAGAGTGCCGTTGTCGGGTTGTGTCTGAAAGGGCTTTCAGTGAGCGAGAGACAGAGAGAGAAATGGAGAGCAAGAAATATTCAAGCAAGGGCAATAAATTAATGGATGAATGAATAAAAACTGATTAGTTTATGACAGAGATTCACACAAGCTCATGCCAGAGGGGCGAATTATTCTGTCTTCTTTCATGAGAATTAACATTTAAATAAAAAGTATCAGATTAAAAATGCTATCGCAGTGCACTTAGCCTATTATTTTATGTTCATTCTTTAAAAGTCACCAGAATGCAGGAAACAAAGTCTCTAAAACTCAAATTTTTCTGGGGAGGACCCCCACACCCCGTGTGGCTACGCTGTTCAGACAAGACTCCAACACAAACTACACAGAAGCACCAAAACCTCTTGGTTGTATCTGGTGAAGCCCGTCTGTTAAACAGTGTTGGACGCGGTCGGAGGACGCGGGGGAGACCGTAGCTTTGGTCTGCAGGGCCGGAGTCTCTGCTGTACTCTGCTCCTCTGCCTGCCTTCATTCACACACCGCGCTCGTTCTCGCTCAGCTCGCTCTACCTCACGTGCATGCGCGCACACTCCACACTGCAGAAGAGTTAGTTTAGCTCTGAGAATATCTAGTGAATGTACAGTGGACGTTTGTGCAGAAATAACTGCTGCAGCTCCTCCAGACCAACAGAGGTTTCCCGTGTCTTGTGAAGTGACGGGGCTCCGCAGAGAGAAACGTTATCGTCTCCGACCAAAACTCCGGTGTCTCCCCCGTTCCCTCCGGCCGCGGTCGGGAGGCTGAGGCAGGAAAAGCCAACACTAGGATCAGCATTGATTCATGGAGAGACCTTCGTCTGGTCAGCTAACATTACTGCCAAGCAGCTGAAATATAGAGTGATATGTGCTTTTAGCTGACGTGTGTCTCCTCACTGTTTTGAGCGATGCTCGTTCATGTCTATGTAGAGCGAGCACAAGCGCGAGCAACAGGACGCTGACTTTCGTTGACTTAACGGCCACAGGTGTCGCTGTTAACAACACATTCTGATTCTTACAAACAGTCCCTTTAAATGCAAAAATCGTATTTGTTAAGTAATCAACGTTACTAACTCAAGTTGTCAAATAAATGTAGTTGATTAAAAAGTACAATATTTCCTACTGAAATGTAGTTAAGTATGGGTAGAAAGAGGCATGAGAAGAAAATACTCAAGTAAAGTACAAGTACTGGAGTAAATGTACTTAGTTCCATTCTAGCACTGCTTTAGTTTGTGGAACAACAAACCAGGTGTACCATCATTCACAGGCCATTGAGTGAAGTAGAAGTGCTGCCAGGCTAGCTGTTTCCAAGCTCAACTACTCGCTAAGATAGCATGAATGAGAGCTGTTCTATTCAACAAGCCAACCCAGTGTTGAACAATACACCTGGATCATGTTGTGTGCAGTGGATTAGATGCTCAGTGGACCTACTGAACTCTGGGAGCTAACTATGCTAATGACAGCTAAGCTAAAGTGCACACAGCAAAAATATATTTCCATTTCATTAGCCTTCCTTCCATAATGGACACTTTGTCTTCGACTCAGTGCAGGCTTCCAGACTGGACACATCAGTCTACACATTAATATGATTTATATGGGTCCACATCTTTATGTAAACAAACTTCAGTCAAACATTCAATTTTCGAGTCATGACAAATCCCGTGCTATCCAACGATTCCCGGACAAGTCTCGCGAGAGTTTCCAGAGCAGATGCTGGAAAGGAAAAGTGTACCTAGAACATGTGCTACTGTAAAGAGACAGCAGGGGGAGGCAGAGTGTCAGTGAGACACCAGGACAGACATCACCTGGAGGCTTCTGCTCCAGCAGTCTAGTGATGATTCTCCATTAACACGGCCGGAGAAACAGAAAGAGGCCTTGTTGAAGTCCTTTAGTTAGACAAGGTCCAAACTCTGTCCATGTGACTGCAGAAGTAGGAGCGAGATTTGGGTAAAAAGGTCAACTTTATACATGACCTTATTGTACTGTGTTGTTCAAATTCAGTCTCACATCTTAACCTGCAGCCTGAGACATCATTATATACCATTGAAGTCATTTTAAACAAGAATTTTTATGGTGGATATATTTTCAGGGACCACCAAGCTCCCCAAAAAAAATGTTTCCCCCAAAAAATAATAATTCATGTTCAGAGAGGGTTATGGTATGCATCTGCTCTCATGGAGGTCAATGACCACCTCCAGGTTTTACTCTTCTTTTCCTTATCCTACTCTCAAACTGTGATTCTCTCCTTGACATATGTTGTTTTGCTGCCCCCTCAGGTGGTGGATGACATCCTGATGGAGTACACGGTACAGCGACTCCAAACAGGGGGCATCATTCTTAAAGGTCCCATATTGTGCTCATTTTCAGGTTCATACTTGTATTTTGTGTTTCTACTAGAACATGTTTACATACTTTAATGTAAAAAAAAAACACATTATTTTCCTCATACTGTCTGCCTGAATATACCTGTATTCACCCTCTGTCTGAAACGCTCCGTTTTAGTACATTTCAATGGAATTCCAACGGAATTGCATTGCTAGGCAACAGCTTGGGTCCATGTTTACTTCCTGTCAGCTGATGTCATTAACATACACTGCAACAGGAAATAAACTGGGACACATTTAGAATGTTTACGTTTAAAACCATGCAATGGTGTAAATATTGTATATTTGTGACATCACAAATGGACAGAAAGCCTAACGGCTTGTTTCAAACGCGCAATTTCTGAATACAGGCTGTGTGTGTTTCTCCGTATATTGAGCGTTTTGATAGTTTAACAGTATTTATAAAGCACTTAAACCTGCTTTATAATATAAAAGACATGGAAATCTAATTTTTTACAATATGGGACCTTTAAAGGGAAATGACCTTCCTTAATCACTTACATGTCATTAATACAAAAAAGACTTGAGCTGAATGTCCACTCTGCTCCATTCTCTCAGAGATATATTGTTTTAATAGTCATGGTCACATTACCCTGCTGAGGGTTTACTGCTGGGCCCAGATTGACCCCCATGTCCTGCCCTCTCCTGCCCACAAGTTCCCATCAAAACAAGAGGAAGATTATTTTGGATTGATTTTTTTTATAGAATTGTGTATATAATATAGGAATAAATAATAATGAATACAGATGAATGTCTCACTCCTACATGAATTCATAAAGTGCCAAGGGACTACATGCTATGAACAGGTACAGCTTGCACATCTTATGCAACTCATATGAGGATGGTTCTGGCTGGTTTGATTAGAAAATTGTCAAACTAGGCAAATTATTATTATTATAACAAATGATCTCACTATATGAGCAGCAAAAACACATTCAAGTTTATATTCTACATAATTATTGCAGGGACATTACAGCAGAACACCAAAAACACATTTTATAACAAACAAGTGTTCTAAGGATGCAGTCACATCTGTAGATTCAGAGTAAGATATGGACCTGATCTCAGGCTGATTGATCAAACTTTAGATCACAGAGGTTAGATGTGGTTGCTATGGTTCGTCTCCAGGTGCATCATTTCTATAAGCTCATCATTTAAACATAAAAACAGGTCCTCAAATGGTCAAGAAAAGTTGTTTCTCAAGTTTCACTTGACAATTTCTTCGACATTATTGTTTCAACTGAGGACTTCTTACATCCTGACGAGAACCAAAGACTCCCAGAGACCGACGAAAGCCACAAAACTAACTTCTATCATGGAAAATGTGAAAGTGTACAGAGTTTTCTATGTATTTTACCGTCAACACAAAGTTCACTCTGCTAACAGGCTCTGCCCTGAACAGGCCCACACACCTGTAGAGCCGAGCAATATGGGAATATAGGCTGAATAATTGAGTTAAACCACCTAATCAACAAAGGTTGCAGGACAAAACTAATGAAATTCCATTTAATTTAACATTAAACCCATATTTTCTGATGACAAATTAAAATGATGATTAAATATGGGCTAGAGTTGATTGAAAAACTCAGAAGAAAAGAGATTAAAAGAAGAGGCAGATTTTATGGAGCTCATCTCAACTTTCATGTGCTGTTGCGCTGGTTTCCACTCAGGCTGTGATATGAACTGACAGATTTTGCTGCTTCTGTATGTGTCAGTTTTATATTCCTACTTTCATACAGAATTTAGATTTAGCCCAAAACGGTTTATATGGAAACCAAAAAGCTTTATTGGCAAGACCGTATTTTACAGATGGGCACATGGCTGATTTCATGCTAGGCTACTTATTTCTGTATATTTCCTCCAACTAGAACTATGTTTAGACTTCAGACATAACCTTGCCTTATGGGAAGTCGTGATAGGAATTTTTCACTACTCTCTGACATTTATATACCAAATGATCCTTTGATTTTATCGATAATGCAAATAAGCTTTAATTGCAACCCTTATAAAAACTTAAAAAAAACATCACTATTTTCAGCACTTTTGGTAAAAAAAACCAAAACAAAACAAAACACCGACCTCTAATCTTCTAATCAAACCAGGGACCAACCAGCACCCAAAGAGACGGCACAGTCATGGGTCTGATTCATATCATGACATGGAGCAGAAGATGAACCCACATCGTGGATGGAAGAGATTCGCCTGTCTGGAGAGGAACTAAAACGTCCAACGGGGTGGGTGGATCGCTGAGGTGTCATCTGGGACACAATTAGCATCATTTATTAGTAGTAAGTTGTCAGGGCAATCATGACTAATATGTTCTGCTGCTGTACTCAAGAACATCATCTAGGAAAACAACCAATCAAAGCCAGGCTGGAGCCTTGCCGTCTCTGAGCAGCTGTCAATCACTCGCGATCTCCGATCAAACGGTCAAACTAGGCAGCGCTGATCAAATATGAATCGATATTATGTGTCTGTAATGCCTATTTCTCACATTAAATGTTTTCAGAATCATCTTGTAGTGTACTGTTTAGCTGTAAAAGGAGAAAGTTTGTGACCCGGCAGCCATGTTGAGATCAGTTGAGGAAATATCAAGCACCGCCCACCAGCTAAAGAAAACGTTCTCATTTTACAGCTAAACAGTACACTAAAGATGTTTCTGACAACATCTGAGGAGAGAAATAGGCATTACAGTAACAGAATATTGATTCATATTTGATCAGCGCTGCCTAGTTTGACTGTTTGATCGGAGTTTGCAACCGACTGACAGCTGCCTCCGTTGAATGAACAGCCAATAGGAACGCTCTCTCCCTGAGATGACCTGTGATTGGCCTGTGCTAAATGTTCTAAAGCCTGAAAACAGAGCCATGAGGAGGAGCAGAAGTCTAGTTTTCTCTCAGAACACTTGAATTACAATATGCTGAAAGGCTATTATAGTATTTTTGCCCAGCGATGCCAAACATATTCCGCCTACTGCCGCTTTAAAACTTTGTAAAACATGTTGAAAAAAACCTTAATAACATCAATAAAAATGAACACATTCATTTTTATATTGACACATCTAACCCAAAGCCTTTTACTGGACAACTACAAAAACATTTCTGTCATCTGAAAGTATACACAATAAAAACTCTGTCTGTTCAACAATCTCTTTCAAATACGTTCCTGCACCTGAACTGAAGGTAACAAGATCTTCCTCGCACAAACACCTCTCCTTCCTCCTCATCATTCCCATTGTCATAACCAAATCTCTCCAATCAA
Organism: Adelosebastes latens; assembly: GCA_916700685.1. Classification (NCBI taxonomy): domain Eukaryota; kingdom Metazoa; phylum Chordata; class Actinopteri; order Perciformes; family Sebastidae; genus Adelosebastes; species Adelosebastes latens. The sequence goes on from CAKAKR010063327.1 coordinate 9,086, forward strand.
GGTCTTTTTTTGTTGCAGCTGTCTCCCAGACGGGACAAAAACAATCCATCAAAGGCCTATTGTGAACAGAAGGGAGAATGCTTATCCCTGGATGGCTTCTCTTTCAGAAAACGAGCCAGGACTTTGACAAGTACAAAGTACTTGACTTGCTGTTGACATGATGACTTGAGTCATGAAGCGTTCAGAGAGAAGGAGCGAGGTGGGCTGGCACGACGAGGATGCAGGTTGTTGAATACAAAACCAACAGAATAAAGGAAGATGTGACTCAGTGATACAGGCTGGCCAATATGTGTGTGTGTGTGTGTGTGTGTGTGTAAAAGTTATTTTTTCCCAGAATAATTGATAACTAAACCAAAATGCTCCCCTGGGTGACTAATTAGGGCTTTGACTAATGATTATTTTTGTTGTTTAGTAATAATAATAATAATTGTTTAGTCTATAATGCGTCAGAAAAAGGTAGGAAAAAAAATCCATTACAATTTTCCTGAAGCCCAAGGTGGCATCTCCACATTTAAGAGTAGGCTAAAGACTTTCCTCTTTGATCTCGCTTAAAGTTAGGGCTGTCTTTGACCAGCCCCTAGTTAAGCTGCTATAGGCCTAGACTATTCCTATGACACACTGAGCTCCTCTCTCCTTCTGTATATATTCATGTCCCATTCATTGTTACTAACTTCATTTCTCTCCGGAGTCCTTGTGCTTTCTTGTCTCGCAGGTAACCATGGAGCGGGGTTACACCTGGAGCGAGGTTATACCTGGAGCGGGGTTACACCTGGAGCGGGGTTTCACCTGGAGCGAGGTTATACCTGGAGCGGGGTTATACCTGGTGCGGGGTTACACCTGTAGCGGGGTTTCACCTGGAGCGAGGTTATACCTGGAGCGAGGTTATACCTGGAGCAGGGGTACACTTGGAGCGGGGTTTCACCTGGATCTGGATGTCACCTGGATTGTGGCTGCATCTGCTGCCGCGTCTGCTGCCTGCTTGACACCAACTGCTACCATCATTAATTAATTCCGTCTGTACGAGGGACTACCAAGGCTAACGAGGGACTACCAAGGCTAACGAGGGACTACCAAGGCTAAGTGACAAAGTGGCAGCCTGGAGAATGAGATTTCTCGGTCACTGCCAAAGACATCAAGAACTCCCGGCAAGCATGCTGGTGCTGTGGGAACCAACGCACGGGCATCGGTCACAGGGACGTCCCACACCAATATACATGGATGTACTGAGGAGAGATGCTGGACAGCTGGCGAGCTAGCCAGATGTATGGTGGACTGAGACAGCTGGAAGCTCCGCTTGAAAGCCCGTCTGAGGACGACCCAATGATATCAATTCTGATAGTTGTATTATCACTCTTTTACATCCACTACTATTGGTTTTGTTATTAGTCCTACTTGTATTAGTTATTACAGCTGCTGGGCTATTATTGTGGTCTCTCTCTCTCTCAACCCAGCCGGTCTCGGCAGATGGCCGCCCACCCAGAGCCCAGTTCTGCTCTAGGTTTCTCCCCGCTAAACGGGGAGTTTTTCCTGGCCACAGCGCGCTCCGGTGCACTGCTCTTGGTGGGATCTCTTGTTGGGATCTCTTGTTGGGTCTCTAAACTATGGTGTACAGTCTAAGACCTGCTCTATATATATAAAGCGTCTCGAGATAACTTCTGTTATAATTTGACGCTATATAAAAATAAATTAAATTGAATTGAATTGAATCTTGAACTTACCAACAGACCAAAACCCTAAAATGCTCCACTTAAAGGGTCAGTGTGTAGGATGTGGCATCGAGCGGTTGCAGATTGCAACCAACTGAAACTTCTCCCATGTGCCAAGTGTGTCGGAGAACTACGGTGGCCGATGCAAAATCGTGAATGTCCCTCTCTAGAGCCGGTGTTTGGTTTGTCCGTACTGGGCTACTGTAGAAACATGGCGGGCTCCATGAAGAGGACCCGCTCCCTACTGTATGAAGATATAAACGGCTCATTCTAAGGTAACAAAAACACAACTATTCTTATTTTCTGGTGATTATACACTAAAGAAAACACAATATTATTTATCATTTCTGCCAATAGATCCCCTTAAATGCTACACACTGTTCCTGTAGGACATAGGAAAGCAGCAAATCTGGCAGTTGTGTTAAAAAAAACGACTTTAATGACTAATTGATTATCAATATAGTTGACAATTAGATTAATGGACTAATCGTTTCAGCTCTGTCTAATAATTACATTTTTGTGTAGATAGGTGTACAATTTAATGTCTTCTTGAGTCAGTGAAATGCAACTTAAAGCTCAAAGTAACATCCAGGAGGAAGTAGCAAACTAAGAACATGAATGTGAAGAATTTCCCCTAAATGCTTTTCAAATGAAGGAGTGAAAAAGGCGGATGTGGAAGAAGTACTCCGATCGTTTACTTGAGTAAAAGTAGCGATACTACTTACTGGCCACCTGGAAAGATATTTTATAATGTAAGAAAAAAAGCTGAAATAACATTTGGGGACCTTTTCTTAACATGTTGCCCTCTTTGGAACTAGATGGCACAAACGTACAGCTCCTCCTGGACCAACCCGAGGTCAACCCTCTGAGATGTGTGTGTGTGTGTGTCTGTGTGTACATTAAAGTAAATGAAAGCAATGAGAGAGCTATACTGGGGAGGCGGGTGGGAGATGGTGGGGGGAATTTTAGGCAGTTTTGTTTTCTACTATTATTTCTTCAAACCATGATTGCTACTGACGCATTCAGATTTATAAACATGTACTTTATATAATTTATATTTTATTCAATGTATTCTTTTTTTTTTTTACATGTTTTTATTTTCTAATGTTTCTTTATTATTTCAATCATTACTTTGAATTTATCTTATATCTTATCTTAATAATATATCATTACCACATTATTTTTTTCTATAATTATTAATTTCTTATGTTTCTTTATTTCATTTTTCTGGTTTCAATATTTGTTTTAAAACAAAAAGAAATGTTGATACACGTTGGAATTGAATTGTAAAATAAGCCTTTGGCTAATAAAAAGTAGAGATACCATAGTATAGAAATACTCTGTTATAAGTAAAAGACCTGCATTCAGAATCTTACTAAATCGTACAAAAATATTAGCATCAAAATAAACCTTGAGTACCAAAAGTTAGTCATCATTATGCAGAATGTTCCATTTCAGAATATTATATATTACTGGAATTAGTTACACTTAACTTAACCTATAATTTCACTTTATTAGTGTATTTACATTTTGTAATAATAATCTAAATCAGCAAGGTAACTAAAGTTATCAAATAAAAAGTACATAGTATTTGCCTCTGAAGAGGAGTAGAGTAGAGTAGAAGTAAAAAGTTGTACAAGTACCTCAAAATTGTACTTAAGTACAGTACTTGAGCAAATGTAGTTCCATTCCACCGCTGGAAGAAGGTGAATAAATGAAAGAAGAAATGCGGAGAAAAGGGAAATCCATTTTTACCTTTTTTAATGAACCCTGATTATTGTTACAAATGAAGATGAATAGAGAGAAGAGAAACTGAAGTACAGGTGGTTCCTCCATGATAAAAACTAAAAGTCTCCGTCCCTCCTCTGGAGTGACAGCTCACCGTCGAGGTGGACGTGAGAGGAGAGACAGAGACGACCAGAGAGGACAGGGGGACGCATTTCAAATAATACAATGGTTAAACAGTACAAAGCTTTTTTTTCTTACAGAATCCTCCAAAATGGAAAAAAAATATATATACAACATCAAAAAATGAAAACAATAGTTTCTTCCCCTGCTGTATATCATGTGGGGATTATGTGACCCTCCTCTTGTCCATGGTAACGTGGTTATAAAATCAGCGTGAGTACTAAAAAAAGACTGCACTGAAGCCAACTAGTTGATGGGAAAGAGTGCAAACTGGAACAAAAACTCACAGAGAACCAGGAAGTCATGGAGAAGAGACCAGTCCATGGGCAAGAGGGTACAAAAGAATAATCAAAAATAGTCATGTTAATAATATAATAATTACAAGAGTAACAGTAATATGTCTGAAAAAATACAGGAGAAAATGATACGAACAGCATCGATGAAGACGAGGGGTGAAAATATCGACCCGCTGGGGAAACAGTTATTCTCTTGTGTTTTGTGTTTGAAGCCACGACAGGTAAGGCAGCACAGGTGCAACAGTTCAGGTACTGCTCTGTGTTATTAGTCCTCTTTACCAGACACTTTCAAACTGACACATCTGTCCTTAAAAGTTCCCTAAAATGTGTTTTTTTTCTGCTGGCACTTTTAGCAACTGAAAATCAATGACCTTTTTAATGCTGATAATGTGAACAAGCCAATCAGAAGGACAGATGTAGGAGCCTCTATGTGCCTGGTGAAGGAAAAGAACCATTTCAAAATAAGAGACTGGAGCTAGTTGGACAATCTGGACGGGAAAAGAGGGACTAAATAACCCGGGCCAAGCCTTCATCTGGCCAGTCTTTTCTAAGCTGTGTTGAAGCCTTGTATGTGTGTGTGTGTGTGTGTGTAGCTGGCATTTCCATAGAAACCACACATTCACAAGTGCACGTACACATCGAGCAAAATGAGCGAGTCAGGTTATGGGAAGTCCCTCTCTCTCCACTCCGCTCTGAGGTTTTATGATGCCATTTCCTCTGTGTGTGTGTGTGTGTGTGGTTTCTATGGTTTGCCGTCTACTCCAGAGAGACTGCGGGGGTGTCTGATGTCACGTGTGATGTCACATGTGATGTCATGTTTCCCTTTATTCTACCTACAGTAAAGCCTCACTCCAACCAGGACAGGGTGAGTGTGTGTATGTGTGTGTGTGTGTGTGTGTATGGGCTGGGTTCAGACCAGCCCGTACACACTCGGTTCACACAAAGCCGCTTGAGTCCAGAGTCCGCGCTCAAACCAAAGTCCAGTCCTTTCAGCAGCTGCGGTGCTGCTGGCTGTGCGAGGTGACGCAGAGCTGAGAGCCTGCTGTCGTCCAATCAGGATCATCACGTCAGTTCTGAACGTGTGAGTCTGTCACCGGCTCCCCTTTACAACCCGAGCCTCTGCGTATTTTTAAGCAGATCGGGGTCAAACAGTGGCTTTTAAATACTTGAGGTGTTCTAGTTGCCAGCGGATGAGGTTTACCATGCGAGACAAAGGCCCTGTTCAGACCTGGTATCAACATGCGTCCTGGGTGATCGGATCACAAGTGGACAGCTCTAAGTACAGGTGTGAACACACTCAAGACGCATTGAGGATGCATTGAGATCCGATCACTCAGACCACATTCATAGGTGGACTGGGCCACATATGACCACATTCTGTTAGCAGTGTGTAGTGAATGTGTCCTGGCCACATTAAGGACCTCCTACTCATCTGATGTCCAGCTGGGATCACTGAGCTCCTCATGGGAATAGACAGGCAGATGTGAGCGCCTGTCTGCCTCGCAGCATGGAAACGGCTCCTGTGCTCTACTGTATCCTGTAGGTACAACTGTATTTTATTAAAATAACTCTTATCTATAGGCTCCACATCTACAGACTATCAGACTAGGCACGCAGAGTGCATTATTATCATACTGTCGGAGATGTGTCGGTGTATTTATTCCGGAGCTGACACCCGCCCGCCTGCTCGTTCTCTGTCCTCCCCGGCTCTCTGGAGCTCCCTACAGGCTGTTGTCTGGCAAAAGCAGCGGTGTCGGCAGCGCGGAGGTCCCTGGGGACCGCCGGTACAATAACCTTTCATTTTGATGTTAATAAAATGTACCCAAATTCACGAATATGTAGGATATTACTACTGACATTCATGTAATATTACGTCACAACCTCTGCTGTAGTAGCCGTGTGCTTACTACGTGTTTATTTGCATATAGAGCGGGGAAGTGCGATCGGATCACAAGTGGTCACTGAAGACGCATGTGGAGACGCACTCTAATGCCAGGTGTGAACAGACGTACTTAAAGCTGTCCACTTGTGATCAGGTCCCTCAGGACGCATGTTAATACCAGGTCTGAACAGGGCCGAAGTGAGGGGAGACAAAAAAAGAAATTGAATCCTCCATTCTGTGTCCAGATGTGGTAAACCCCCACTATCGGCTACTCCAGGGATGTTAAAACAAACACGCCCACCAACAAGGCGACCCAGGTTTGGTTAAAAGTGTCTGCTCCCTCATTAATCCTCGTCCCGTCACACCGTCCGTCCCCTGAATACACAACCTTTTTTTTATTTGTACAATAGAAATATAAAACTCTGATACCGGTGGCCTTTGTCACTGCAGCTCAACGGTCAAGAGAAGGCAAGGGTGAGAAGGCAAAGGCTGAATTATACTGGTAATAATATGCCCATTAGAATATATACATATCTTTACCATTAAAAATAGTAGGATTTTCCTGATTTGTATCAAATGACCATATTGAAATATAATATTTGAATTCAATATATATTTGAATAAAATATATATGTGTAAATTTACTTATTCTGTATCTCTCTTTTACAAAAAACAGAAGGCATGGTGGTACTGTGTGTGTGCGTGTGTGTGATCAAACATTTTGCTGGGGGTAACGTTATCAAACTCTAGTTGGCTTAAAAAAGGCACGATCGCATTTGGAATTGTTTGTTCGTTAAAATGGGCGCAATGTTTTTTTCTTCTTTTCAAACTATATGAATAAAACATCATCAAAAATAAGTTGTTTCTCGATATCTCAGTGAAGGTTTGCCTGAGTTAACCTCGATGCTCGACATTCATTACACGGTTTCCCGCTAGACAAATCAGTTCGCTTCGATCGTCGCCTTCTCAAAACATCACATGAACTGATTGGGCTGTTATCTCAAAGATACAGAACGTCCTCAGATCACTGCAAATGCCCTAAAATACTGTCCGTGTCTGGAAGAGACACAAGTCTCCTCTGACAGATAGAATACAGTCTTAAAACAACAAAGAGGGGGAATGCAGAAGAGAGCTGTTTGAGGGAAATAACACTACGAATGCCCTCAAACCTCCAAAGAGTGTGTGAAGTCACCCTCCGTAGCCTCGAGGCCTGATGGCTTTTTACATCAGCTTTGGGCCCACGCACACACATTCAGAAACAAGCGTGTCTGTAATTACAGCCTTTCTAGTAGCTTCCTCATTTCCTCAACAAGTGAAGAGAAAAAGGGAGAGAAAGATCCAGCTCTTTCCTCAGAGATCCAGGTGGCGTTTTCTGTACAGTGGGAACCATGTCTTGTGTGGCAGGTCAGAGGTCGAGGGGTCAAAGTCAGTTCATCCCAATCTTCCTCTCCCTCCCGGGCTTAGTTTGACTGTCCTCGAGATGTACAATTCCAGCTTCGCTTCATGTCTTTATACACTGTAGTAAATGAGCTGAGGATGAAGAGGCCACTTAGTCCGGTCCTGATGCAGTCTCATAGTGTCCGAACTGTTTCCTGGAGAAAAAGACTGATTGGAGAGCTCTTTGTAATCGCCCTCTTCAGTCTTTAAGATCCATCGGAGCAACTTCTCATTTCCTCAATGCTCTCCGTCTTGTAAACGACTGCTTGGCGACGGGTGCACACCGAGAGGCACTTCTGTAATCTCTATCAGGGCTGTTCAAAGTGTTTTTAGTAACATTAGGATCTGTCTGTCTGTTATGGTGAGTACAAATGAGGAGACGAGGGGGGGGGGGGGGGGGGG
>CAKAKR010063329.1:0-17657 GCA_916700685.1 Adelosebastes latens
CCATTAGAAATATTCAGCTTTGCCTCATAATAGCAGGGTGTGCACGGTGGCCATGATTTGCATGGCAGAATCGACTGCTATAAGTGTGACCATTGCTTTATATATTATATTTTTATATATTTACATATTCCTTTGTTTTCCTCATCTCGATGATTTGAATGTGTCATTGCAATGTTAGAGCGGTTATATACACCTTTAAAAACCTCACGAACTCGGCTGATCACAGGCAGTGCAGCAGTTTTTGCAAAAAGAAAACCACTGAATCATGGGGAACCAGGGTGATGATAATGCGCACTTCTTTTTCGTCGCCTTGGCAACCACAATACGTTTCAAGCGGGGATGATGAAGTCATTTGTTACGCTCGCCCGTCGCCATGGTTACAACCTAGAGAGGGCGCTGCGGAGGAAGCGTTTTTTCCACCACGTAAAGTGACGCAGACGGGGCGGTGGGCGTGCCCGTTGACGCGCTGCGCCGCGCTGCGCAAGGTTCTGCTGCTGCTGCTGCTGCTGCTGCTTGTTGTTCCCGCAGAGAGAGAGGCTGAGAGAAGATGGCGGCCGTGTCAAGCGGAGGTGCTGCTGCTGCTGCTGGGTCCGCTGCGGCCGGGATTACGCACTCTTCTGCCGCACGACCGACCCACGCAGGAGGCATGGGCCCGCAGAACCGAGCCCAGCCGCCGCCACAGTCTGCTGGGATCAGTCGGACCAGCACGGCCACACACAACATCACTTCTTCTTCTTCTCCTTCTCCTTCTTCTTCTTCGGCCACCAGGCCCCCTCCAGCCCGAGTGGGCCACTACGAGATCGAGCGGACCATCGGCAAGGGGAATTTCGCGGTTGTTAAACTAGCCACGCACGTCATTACCAAAGCAAAGGTAAGACGAGACATGTCGGAGCATTACAGGTGAACAATTGCAAGCTGTCATTGTTTTATTTCAAGCCCTTTTACGACCATTATAGTCGGTGGATGACGCTGAGGCCTTCAGGCTCTGGAGACTCTCAACGGCCAGCAGCCTCGCTGTGGTGACACCACCGCTGCTACCATACGATAATACTTTATTTATTTGTTTATTTTGCACAATTTAAGACTATACAACGTAACAAAAAAATACATGAATAATATAAAGTGCAGGAAGAAGCAAAACACCTCACTGGGCTTATCTGAAGCCTCCACCTAGAGACAAGATTAATATAAAGAAATAATATGACTACATAATAGTGATAACAAACAATTAGGACAAGACTAATATAAAGGAATAATATGACTACATAATAGTGATAACAAACAATTAGGACAAGATTAATATAAAGAAATAATATGACTACATAATAGTGATAACAAACAATTAGGACAAGATTAATATAAAAAATAACCACCGCTGCTTCGATACGATAATACCTTATTTATTTATTTATTTTGCACAATTTAAGACTATACAACATAACAGAAAAATAAATGAATAATATAAAGTGCAGGAAGAGGCAAAAAACCCACTGGGCTTATCTGAAGCCTCCACCTAGAGACACGATTAAAATAAAGAAATAATGACTACATAATAGTGATAACAAACAATTAGGACAAGATATATATATATATATATATAATAACAACAATAACAATACAGTAAATATATTAAAAAATAGAGGTCATGTAAGTCCCCTCTACCACAGAAAAATGTTAGCAGACATCTAAAATAAAGCCCTAAACATCTATTTTTGATTTTTAAACGTTTTATTTACTCAGTTAACCGTTCTTTTATAATGTTTTTAAATTTTTATTTCTCAAAATTATGCTGCTTCAAAAGTCCCTACACTCAGCCAAGAATTGTTTGTTTATTTTTTATTGTTTATTTGTTTTGCACAATTTAAGACTATACAACATAACAAAAAAATAAATGAATAATATACAGTGCAGGAAGAGGCAAAAAAAAACACTGGGCTTATCTGAAGCCTCCACCTAGAGCAATTGTCAGACTATTTATTACGTGAAGGTCTTAATAGCTTTTTCTGTTTTTAACATTAGGTAAAATAGTGCTTTATTCTTTGAATTCATTAATAAAGTGCAGGAAAGTTGGCTTGGTTCCTGAGCATTTTTCTTATGAAACAACATTGTGAGTGGGAAAAAATTAAAAAACCCATAAAAACAGATACATGGACAACATGGGGAAAAGCAATTACAAAACAGCAATTAAATTACCCTTTAAGCGACTTTTGAAACTTTTGACAGATGAACAGTTTTTTGATCGGTGAACAGCTACTCCATAATTTGGTTCCCCTAAATCTTATCGAAAATTGACCTCTACTAGTGAGAAATTTACATACATTACATAGAGTACATTTAAACATTACAATCACAGAAGATGATATTCAGGGCCCTTCAATGTACATTTGATGTGGGATTAGGCTCCTTATTTAGTTTTTAGGATTGACTGGTGTACAAAAGAGTGCTTCAGTCTAACCTTATTAAATCGTGGAACCCTGTATCTCCGATTTGATGGTAACAATTGATATTCACTGTTCAAAACGTGGTTGGGGGTCAGAGACGATGGTGTTTTGCCAGCCTTAAGATGTTATTATGATAGGCTGATTCATATAATTTCTCAAGGGGTTGACCTACAATCTTTGAGCAGGTTTTCATTTGGTGAAGCAGTTTTGACTTTAAAGTAGTGGACAAACTCTTGTACCATGCTGCTCGGTTGTTTGAGGGTGTCTGTTCAACACTGAGAGGCATCACCTCTTAACTACTTGATACAAACACACATAAGATACATCTGATTTCACACATATTAGCTATTCGTGTGTTTTTAAAGACAGATATAAAAGGCCTGAGGTTAATGTGAGGCAGAAGACGGAGGAGAAGGGTACTGACGAAGATGAGAAAGATGAAGACACTGTTAGTAACGTTAGCTAGCTTCGGCTAGATGCGGATATCTTTATAAGACGATACGATACAACTTTATTGTCAGTTTGCACTGAAATTCATTTTGCATCCATAGGCAGCTCAGTTTGAGAAAAAGTACAGCTACAATAGACATCCTGTTACCATAGACATACAGACAAGTAGGACACATCAGACAAAAACACAAAACACATGACAATTATTCATACATAACCCTTTACAAAATCACCATCTGTCCTCTGGATTTACATGTCTTTAGCAGCACATTCATTATTATTTAGAAACACGTGCCAACAACACAAGGTTAAAAGTTTACCCTGCTGGCTGGATATCTTTTAAATAATAATAACAAACTTCCAAAGTTGATAGGCGTAGGTTGTCCAAGTATTATAACTCTTTGTGAAATTCAACGTAACTCAAAACTGTCTGAAGCCAACTATAGCAGACACAGCGTGTGTAGCTTCTTTAATATTAGCTAGTCGTGTATTTTTAAAGACAGATAGAAAGGCCTGAGGTTAATGTGAGGCAGAGGACGGAGAGAAGGGTACTGACGAAGATGAGAAAGGAGACAAGCTTAGCTTACTAGCTAATTAGCTAGCTTTGGCTAGATGCGGATATCTGCCAACAACACAAGGTTAAAAGTTTCCTGCTGGCTGGATATCAATTCAAACTTTATTTCAGACACACAGGAGGGTCCATAGCAATAAAAGAAAAGAAAAAGAAACAAAAAACATACAAGATAAGACCACAGAAGTTCATCATTCAATTCATATGTATAGGCTATCTCGCCAGTGTTTTCTGAGCCTGGATGAGTACCGACTAGTGCAGCTCTTGCTCGGGCTGGTTAAAGCCTCTATGATGCTGTTCTCTGACTCATCCAAACGACAAATAAAATTATACATCAAATGTCTTAAAAGTGCCTCACATGTAGGAAAACCAGAGGACACAAACAGTTGACTGGCACTATGCCATCTGGGAACCCAACAACAACCTCATTGCATCATTGTAAGCCACTATGAGCCTATCTTTTAATTTAACAACAAACTTCCAAAGTTGATAGGCGGAGGTTGTCCAAGTATTATAACTCTTTGTGAAATTCAACTCAAAACTGTCTGAAGCCAACTATAGCAGACACACAGAGAGTGTAGCTTTTTTTAATTTAAGCTAGTTTGACACTTTGGAAAGTGTCTTTATAATACAACCATATCGTGGTGTAACTGATTACTGATTACTAATTGGCCTTTTATAATGCTCATTATAACAGTCTTTTACTCATGGATTTTTATCTTGGTCTCTGTCTGTGGATGTGTGTGATTTTGTTGTCTGCTCTGTTGACCTGTTTTTATTCTGCCTATGTCTGTAAAGCACTTTGGTCAGCTCATGTTGTTTTAAATGTGCTATAGAAATAAATTTGACTTGACTTGACTAGACTAACTGAACCAATTCGTGGAAACTGTATTTCAGCTTTGTGCACTATTTTGTGTGGTATTATAGATATCCCAGTTGATAGCTAAGATGACTTTTTATGATTAGTGGTTTCAAAACTGCCACCAGTGTACATAAATGTTAATGCATAGAGTGGGCGCCATTGTCTGCCATGACACATAACATTGTACCCAGGCTTTTAGCTAAAGGGTCTGTTTTATTGTAGGTAGGGGAAATTTTGGGGGCATCACAAGTGGAAGGGAAATATTCCAAGTAGGGTTTTTCTTTTTCTGCTGACCTAATTGAATCAGGTGCCTCAATGTTTCACACGGCTTTATTTGCCTGTGAGCCGTCTGTTGTCACTCCAGATATGTTGGCTATGTGTTCTTGGCTGGCACTGTAGTGTAAGTCCAATACGGCCAAAACAAATAACTAATCAGAAAGCCCCCAGTTGGTGCATTTGACAACAGCTGCATCAGTAAGACTTCTGCTAAGAGATGCATTGATTTACATCCAGACCATATGTGCAGTATGGTGACTAGGGGTGTAACGATCACTTTCCATGGTTTCAATATGATTCAAGGACAATATTTGGCTCATCTAGAGCGCTACGATATGATTCAATGACTTGAAATCGATACAGTATCTTTTTTGTTTGCCAAAAATTCAATCAGTGTGACTGTGAAATAAATAGCTGGATACTGGACAGTGCAGGTCAGAAGTTTTTCTTGTAAGTGCAATATTTAACAAAAAATAAAATAAACTAACTTCTATTCAAGTTAAATGAACAGTGGTTTAACCACTTGCTTCTGTTCTCATTTTCAATATCAATGGTATTTAACAACAAATGAAGTGCATGGCGTCTCAGTAGGTGCGTGGAAAGATTGTTCGCGTTGCCGCTGTATTTTATCTGGCCTTTGTATATTTTGCGAACAGTGAGCGATTTATCAAGGACATCTCTCTCTTTGCAAAAGCCAAAATGTTTCCACACGCTGGACCTCAAATGAAAAATCTCTCGTTCGTCTGGCTCTTCCTCGCCGTCAGCCATGCTTTGTTTTGTTGTTGTCTTTCTGAGATTGGCGCTGCTGGCGCATGTCGATGACGTCATACACAGGGAGAGTGAACCGGAGTAATGTTTAACAGTTCTTTACTATTAAAAGTGCTAAAAAATACATCCATATAACGTTTGTCGCGCTTAAATACAAGGTGCCAATTCTTAGTATCGATACAATAGATTATTTGCCTTGCAAATCGATTTTAGATCGATATACGTCCCCCTTGAAGGACAACTTGCCGAATACCTATCGATGTAGTTGGATCGTAGGAATATAAATGGATACATCAATGTAGTAGATGAGTCGTTACACCCGTGATGATGACACAAGAAGCCTTCCTCTGATGATATGACCTTTGTGATAAGTATGCACATCCCTTATAATGGATGCTTGGTTGAACAGTCACAACAAATAGCGGTAGCTGAAGCCTACTCTTACAGACCATTCCTGCAATTTAATTTTTTTCCCCTGATGAAGAGCCTTTAATTCTAATGGCACAACTAAAGGTGTGTCAAGGCAGCTGAGTGTGCAGCTTTACCTCTATGCCCTTGTTGACATACACACAGACTGGCAGACACGAGTCATTTGGGTGCTTTGCGCCACATAGCCCAGAGAACCTTCCATTTAGTGTCATGAGGCCAAAATAAACTCAGGTCAGTGAGTGCCTTGTAGTGTTTTTCAATGCTGCAGGAGACGTTTCTTGAAGGACTCTAAATGTGTTGATATGACTATAATGTAATTTCCAGACTAGTAGGTGTGGGAGCAGTGTGTTCAATCTGTTATGAGAGCAATACAAAGACAGTAGCAACGTTGGAGTGAGAGATTGATGAGCTGGTTATGAAGCTTTACTCCTTGTGTCTGTTTATGCTTGCCTGGATGTGTGTCTGGCTGTCTGACTGAGTGTGAGAGACAGGCAGAGGACAAAATGACAGTGGACCACAGACTGACAGAATGAAAGAGAGGCCTTGTTTGTCGTCTGTTGATGGCGGTCACAGACGGACCAGTCAGCTCATGATTTTCGCCAACCAGCACCGGGGTTTCGGCACCCCCAGTTGCTCATGAATATCTGAAGAATAGGAGTGTAGATTTACATGCCTGTGGACATCATGAATATGGATATGATGATCAGTCATCAGATGTGCTTTGGAGGCTTGTTTTATGGCCTAGGTTTTATAACGATCCAATGAGAAATGCTGACTAGTCAAAAATAGCCTAACAACTCTCTCAGTTGTTGGATGGAGCTGGATGATATCCTGCAGTGCAGTCACACAGAAGCCGACCTGGTTATTTATACTTGGTAGCTCAGAAGGGAAAGGGATGGTCCCTTTCTATGCCTCATTTGCTCTCTGTTGTTTTTATTAAACCAAAAACATTCAACAGGCAATTTGTTCAAACTTTATTTCCCCCAATAGGCACCACCATTTCGACCGTGTATTTTGCAAATTCTTGTGGAATGGAGGCTGTTGGTGTATACTTGCTAACACAGAGGCAGTCACACAACACAAACCTTCTATGGCAGACAGCTATAGTGTGGTGCACCTGGATGTTGTAATAGTGAAAGTTCATCTCCTCTAGACAAAGGCCAGCTAGTGAAGTGGAAGTCAAAAAAGGAGTTTTGATACACTCACACAAACGCTATGCTAGCGGCAGTTGGGCCGTCTTGATAAAGGTTGATATCAGTGTTCACTCTCTCCATAAACTTTATTGCTGGTCATGACCTTTCAACAAGGGACACAAGTTCTCTATTAGCTCTGAATTACACTATGAACTATAGACACGTGTTTTCGGTGTAGCTCTAGATGATGGAGGTTCCAGCCCCCAACCACCAATTGTGAATGGAACTGACTTGCCATTTGCCAGGTTTTTGACTTAAAACTGTGCAATTTTACATCATTTTGGACCATTATTATTAGGGCTGCCCCCTCTTTTTGTATTAGTCGACTAATCGGTTGTTTTGGTCTTAGTCGACTAAGATTTCTTTAGTCGATTAATCATTTTTTATGCTTTTTTCATGCTGAATGACTTATTTCCAAAAAACTTATGAGCACATCTCTGAAAAACACAATTTAAAGTGGTGCTTTTGTGTGATTCTTTGTGGAGAAACTCAGTTCTGTCGATTAAATCAACTAATCAATTAGTCGACAAAATCGTTTGAGTGTTAGTGACTAAGAATGACCACCAAACCATCATTGTTTTTACTATTTTTGCTATATGTTTTTTCAATTATTGCAGCAGCACTATCAGCCAATTTGTCCTCTCCGATTTTCACTTTTGATTTTGCAAAAATGAGGTAGTAGTTTAGCTCAACTTACGGGAAGCTGTCATTTTAGTTGCCGCCAAGCAGTGTGGAAAATGTCTGCACATGAAAATCTTAAGATTATATTGATTGATGGTGTATATTAGGGCCGCACAATTAATCAAAATTTTATCGAAATCGCAATATGGCCCACTGCAATTTTGTAAATCGCAGGATGAGGAGGAAATAGCAATATTTGTTAAAGGTGAAATGTGTGTCAAAATACCATCTTAATTTAAATATTGTCGTGCAGCAGAGATGTCCTGAACTACAGACTTATGAAAACATCTTTGTTTGGTACAGATCCCAGCAAAAATAACACCATAATCATTTTAATGTTTTTCAATCATATCAAAGTCAGCCAAAGTAATCGTAATTAGATATATTTTTAAAATCCTATTGTTTATGTCCACCACTCATTGATGACTACTGAGTTTCCAGCACAACTTCATGATAAAATGTCCTTGAAAACATGCTCACATTTTATGAAATATGTTGAAATGTGACGTAGGACCTACACAGACCGTGTTAAAGAAATGTTCAGTGTATACAGACACGTTGCTTCTTGGGTGTCACACAAAGATAGCCAAGCTGTTGAAAGAATTAGTTTCCTGTTGACCGAGGTCGTGCAGCTGATCGCCCCACACCGCAATTTCATGGGCTATTAATCAGGCCTGTAGTCGCCTTGTGTTTCAATGCACTTTACTTGAGATGATATTTCACATCCTGGCCACATTCCATAACAGATGGCATACCCTCTCAAGGCCACTATCGGCCATTGAATGGAATTTATTAAAAGCAAAAATGTATTAAAGCAAAATGTATTGATTTAAGCCAATTAAATGTTTCATCAATAATCTGCCTCTGAAGATTTTAGAAATTGCTACTAGTCAGGTATAAATAATCTATTTGGTCATGGCTGGCCTCTAGGTAAATGGTCAGTTCTAATATTCAGTGATGATGAGCTGCAACGATTAATCAACTAGATGTAAACTATTAAATTAATAGCCAACTAATTGATTAATCGGTTTGAGTAATTAAAATAAAAAAAGACAAAATTCTCTGATTCCAGCTTCTTAAATGTGAATATTTTCTGTGATTGGTTGTTCCTCGTCAAATGACATGGGATGTGTGCTGCATTGTTCCAAAAGTTGAACTGTGTTCATATCGGGGAGCAGCCGTTGCGCCCTGAAAAATAGGCGCTTGAGAACGCTTGCTCGTCGTGATGGCGTCGCACACAGTTTGAGTGTCTACACTGAAAACCACGGATTTGAGGGCGCAAAAAGCGCGCCATGTCTATGGCCCCTAATCTTAAGCAATAACCAGATATTTGGTGCCATTCTTCTGTCATATTAGACTACATCAATAAAATGATTATCAGGATGTTAATGTAATTGTGTCAGCCACAAAATATGCTGTTTTTTTGTTGTCAGTAATGTACCTGTATGCCAGCAACGTTTCATATTTGAGTGGATATTTTAACAATCTTTTCCTTGTGAGTGTTTGTCATGTTTGATAAGCCCACTGAAAGCGCCATTGTATGTTTGTGTATGTGCGTACTTGTGCGTAATAGCTCGACAATAGAGGTATGGTCAGTGCCCTTGTATGACCCGACTAGTAAGGATCAAGCAAAAACACACTTTAAAAAGCCGTCTGTGTTGTTGTGCCAACAGCAAGGTGAGCGAGATCGGTAAAAGATGGCACTGTGCGGCATGTCCTGACCCGTCTGTCTGTCTGTGGGGAAGCCGCTCTTCTTTCCTCCTTTTTCCCGTCTTCCTCTTGCGTGTTTTTTAGGCAGGAGAAGGATGAGCAGGAGGAAGAGAGGGCAGGCAGGAAGGCAAGCGTTAGGTAACAGACCTAATGTTCTGTGTAACAATTTCACTCAGTCACGCTCACACACACAGCTCTCTAACATACAGCATCCCCTCTCTGTTTCTCAGAAACACACATACGCACACTCAAATGTGATTTCATTTGGGTGAATAATGTGACAAAGGCTGTGTTTCTGCTTGACTTATCTTCCTGCCCTGTAGTCATCTTCAGCTGCGTTCTCAGTCGTGTAAATCCGCAGCCAGAAAGAGAAGAACACAGCCCAGACTGTGTGTGTCTCTGTTACATGACATGAGGGAGGACAGTGTACGTCATCAGTATGATCCTGTTCCTCACCTCGTGTTTTCTACGTTTTCTCGCAGTTTGTGTGCATGTGTGTGTTTGTGCATGCGACCCCCCCCCCTCTGTAACTGTGGCAGCACACACTATGTCACTTAAAAATCACAACTCTGTGCCATCATCATCATCCACAGCGCTGCTTGTTGTCAGAGGCGACTGTGCGTTGCCAAGGCTCCTAGTTGGAGAAAGGTCGCTCCATTGAAGTCTTACTGGTTTCCATAGCAATGATGGAGGTTCCAGCCCCCAACCACCAATTGTGAATGGAACTGACTTGCCATTTGCCAGGTTTTTGACTTAAACTATGCAATTTGACATCATTTTGGACCATTATTATTAGGGCTGCCCCCGCTTAGTCGATAAGTCAACTAATTGGTCGTTTTGGTTTTAGTCGACTAAGATTTCATTAGTCGATTGGTCATTTTTTATGCTTTTTTCATGCTAAATGACTTAATTCCAAGAAAATCATGCGCAAATCTCTGGTAAATACAAGATTTGGTGCTTTTATGTGATGTTTTATTTATTTATTTATTTTTTTGGTGAAGAAACTCACTTTCACAGATCTGTCGATTTTAATCAACTAATCGATTAGTCGACAAAATCGTATGAGTGTCAGTTGACTCAGAATTGATTTGGTCGAGGACAGCCCTAATTATGATTACTATAGATAACCCCACTAAAGCTTAAAGACAAAACTTGCTAGTTGAATAATTATTTTATTATTTATTTACACAAATCACAGCCTTCGTATGAATGCGTATTAATTCTTCTGACAGTGGTTCCCCTGTAAAATCACATTCTGTAACTCAAATGAGCAGATTCAGAAAACTTTTAGATAACCTTTCATTATTATATTCATTCACGAATAAAACAAGTTATGACAAACAGTTCACTAATTATTTTACAAAAAGGAAGCATGTAGCAGGTAGCATGAAATAAAATGTCAGGTCTTCCTCAATTCCTACTTTAGGTGGGTCAAGATTTCAGAATCCTGACTTTGATACCAATACGAAGGCATGTCTTTGTAGCATTTGGGGCTGCACAATTAGTCGTCGCAATATGGCCTATTGCAATTTTCAAATCGCAGGAGACAATATTTGCTATGGGCAAAATGTGTGTCAAAATACCATTTTTTAGAATTAGATATTGTCTTGCTGCAGAGCTGTCCCGGCCCACACATCATATTCTACCGACCTAGAAAAATCACACCATAATCATTTTAATGTTTTTCAATGAAAATTAGAATAATGATGTAAAAATTATCATTCCCTCTAATATCGCAAATTATATCAGTAAAAAATGATCACAATTACATATTTTTTCAATCATTCAGACCTAGCAGAATTTCTTAAAGAAGAGTATGAATATTTACCAATCCTTATCTATGTTCATTTCTCTAAATGAACATAGATAAGTAAAGCCAGTGCCAAACTTGAACTGCTGGATTCTTCTTTGTAAGTCCCAATCAACAATCACTGTCGAGATGGGAATGTGCAGAGTCAACCAGGTTAGGGGGCCGGTGGGTCATGCAGCAACTGCAGTTTTGGTTTTTTTTTTAATTCCAATACCTGCTTCTGCCCCGTAATTGTCATAGAAAAATTAAAAAAATGTACATTTAAAAAATATATAGTGCTCATGCTCTATAATACCATATTGTATGTGTTGGTTTGCTTTGTCAATAAAATGGAAATTAAGTCCTGGTTGTCTGATGGCACAGTGTAAGTAGTTGGCAAATACTGGTTATGCTCAGGTCTTCACTCTTCCCTCACAATTTCCTCGCCATAAAGTGTGGGCTCTGCTATGCAAGAAGAAGAAAAAAAACCTACAAATGGCAGATTAATGTGCGATGTCCAGTGTTTCCACACTGTAGCGTGTCCCCAGTCTTGTACTTTCAGCCTGACACACTCAACTGAGTCATTTCCACACATAAACTCTTAAAAGTGCACAACACACAGCCTCTCTGAAAGGCATTGTGCTGACTCATACTGCCTGTACGCTTTCATCTGTGTGTGTGTTGCACGCGCATAATACAGTCATAGTGCTGAACTGCCGGAGCTTTGTCTTGTTTGTACGACACTGTGTGATGTCTTTGTGACTTTATACAAACACAGAAGCCGCAATTTTAGCGTCATAACAAGCAGTGTTCTAGTTAGCTATTGTAAAGACTAGGTTTACAGATGATCCTATGTTTTCAACCTGAACAGGTGTGTGTACCTACGTGTAAGTTGAACTCCTAACTCCATGCTGATATGGGTTAAGCCTGAGCATAACAGGTGTTGTAATCTGTGTCACCTGTTGATGAAGGTTAACCTCATACATAATATCACCGCACGACTGTGTGTGTGTGAGTGAACACAGATGAGCATGCAAGATGCCCCGGCTTCTCACTGTAGACGTTACACCATAGACCCAATTCTCTGTGTAGGATTAGCCTCATTATAGCTGAGTCATGGATAGATGTTTTTAAAGAGAACATCGGAGATACCTAAAGAATGCTGAAAGGCTATGTGAACATCATGTATAAAATCTTAATAAACTTTTAATGCTGTATAAATGTTAGACCTTACAGCTTCTGTGTTCAAATTTTTTAATTCTTTATATATTTTGCTTAAATAGTATAAACGGCCTAGGAAAACCAATGCACGCAACAAGAATCAGGGCGTCACAACAAATATTTTTCATCAGAGAATATCGGGAGGAAAAAAACATAAACCAGAACTGTAATTTTTTCATCGTCAATTATTTTCCAATGTCCTTTTTCTGATATTTTGACACTCCTTTATTACCGTTTGCATACTGTGTTTTTTGAGGAAGTTAAACAGGTCATAATTCCCTCTCTATTATCTATTTTATATTGCTGTGAAAACATCTCCTTCAAACCACTGAATTTATTCAAGTTTCTCGCCAAAAACTACATTTTACAAGATTACATTGGATCACACCATGATAACGTTAGAATGTACCTTTGCCCAATACTCATTTTTACTGTATAGAACCTGAATGCATCATAATGTAGCAGCGGCACCTCCCGTGTTGAAATCTGCAGGACAAAAGCTTGTTAATGTTGGCAGCCGGTAAGCAGCACAGTTCTGCACAGAGCTAACAGCTAACGTTACTGAGCTGCCGTCTTGCCGATTTCAACACAGATTTGTTGTTCACAATGTAGCTTTATCAGGGAACAAACAGGGTGTGTCCCCTTGACACATTGATAGTGAGTTTACGGCGTCCTAAACACGTTTTCCATCGTCCCTGAGATGACGGGACACCGTTAGTCTCGAGCCCTGACGGTACCTGCGGTACTGTTGAATTGTATTGCATTATACAGAGAGGTGCTTTTAATAATTTGTCCATCCTGTTTATCAGTTGGGGTAGTCTAAATAAATATTAATTCAAAATAGAGACTTTGACGCTTTTTCTTTATGGCCTGTTTAACCAGTCAGTCAGAAATGTATTGGAACTTTACTGTCATGTGAATTTGAACAGTACCGTAATTCAGTTATTTTAGCAGATGTACTAACATTAACATTTTCAAGAGTCATGGACTGTTATGTGCTTGAGAAAATGGCCTACGTGCAGTCGTAATTTGAAAAAGCCACTCGGGACTTGACTGTGTAAACAGTTTCTCAGAAATGAGCATCATGGCATCGGTCACGTCCTTATCTGAGTTGTAATAGTACACATTTAATAAGTCAGTGTATTGTTTTCCCAAAACATCACTGTGCTGAAAATGCTGGTATTTTTTTACACAGTGTTGGTGCTAACCAATGAAAAAGAAATTTCCCTGTCACCAACACGTCTGACTGAGGGCAAGTGTGTAGCTCGATTAAATTTTGTCCCACGATACATGTTGCTGTGGACAGTACTAAATGTGTTGTGGTAGTAACACGGTAGTGTGTTGATACAGCAGTGTCTGCCTCGGACAGCCAATGCTTTCTTGTGTCCACCTACTGTATATGTTTATACAGGAGGACATTTACCCCCTCTTTGTGTGTTGCTGTGTCATTAGCTTGTGTATAAGCTCCTAACAAGCTCCCAGTAATCCCAGTCTTACTAACCTCTATATGGCAGGTGCATTGTTGTTGTACACTTGTGTTAACGCTGGCAATCACCTGAAACCTTGTGATATGTGTAAAGATCCATCCAATGAAAAATGTTGTGCCATTTAGAGCTACAGGCCAAATACTGCATTTGCATGTATTTTATGTTGTATTAGCATATTTCAGGTTTCTCGGAGTGTACAGTGTGTATTGGAAGTGTGCCACCTCAAATAAAGAGTGCTACCGCTAATGTCAAAAGCAATTGTTAGATTCTTCTCAAATATAATAAGGAAAATGCACAGAGGCGCTACATGACACAGCAAAGGCCACATATTTAATGAGTGGCTCAATTGTTCAAACTGTCATCTAGTGGCTATGTCGATAATGAGACAAGACGTATCAGGATCTACCTGATTCAGCTCAGCAGATGACAATAATTGATCGATCACATTGTACGTTTGCATGGCAGTAATTAATCAGAACAGCGTGTTGCAATGTCAGGAAATAAAGAGTTAATGTTTTGAGCTTTTACAAGTTGAGTGGAGTAGAGACAAGTTGTCCAATCTGTCCAAATCAGGTGTGGATGTGTGAGGAAAAAAACATGCCGCGCTTAGACAGCTGAAGGTTGGGAGCTAGAGTTAGCCGAGTCGAAACTGCAGTAATTTGGGGAAAAAAAGAGCAAGAAAATGAAAATGCGCCCTGTTTTCTTCAGATGTAGTCTGTCGTGACACCGCCAGCAAATATGCAAACTTTAAAGGAAGCATTAGTGGATTGTTGTTCACCAATTTGATTTCCCATTACATTCCTGAATGTTTTGTTTAAGATTGATATTATATTTTAAACTGTTGTTTTGTTGCCATCAGCTGCTGTTATTTTTTTGTGTACTGTGACGCTAGAATCGGTATGCGCGCTGTGTAATGTACAGTAAATGGTTCAGACTCCTCCGCGGGGCACCAGCTGCTCTGGGATGGTGCTGTGTTGAGGTCACTGTCTTGTGATCGGAGGGGCTATGTGACACTTCATCTCTTAGCAGCCGGCCTCTCAGGAGTGTGTGTGTGTGTGTGTGTGTGTGTTTGTGTGTGTGTGTACAACCAGATCTTTTGATGGAAAATTCCAGAGTCATGGAAGCTAGTGCAAAGCACACTGAACACCCCGAGGCTGCTGAGGCACAAGCTCTCAGTCACAACATATTTACTAAAGCTAAAGCTGGAAACCCAACCTTTGAGAGGTACACTGGTCACATGGTTGTTTGCAGAGTATGGCTTACCCATTAGCATCACCACTCGTCTTGCTAGGTCTATGCTTGTTAGCATGACAAAGTTGTCAGTTCTTAAGAGGGATACAAATCTAAAGCAATGTCCTTTTGATAGAAACACAGCAGTTGAGTGACCAATATTTAAGACTTGAAATGTTTTCAACCCCACGGTGACGTCTATCTCGTCATCTAGCCATTGAACAATCTCCCTGCCACAAGGTCCCACCAAGCTTCTGTACAATTGTGGTTGTAGCCCTGTTTCCCCATTTTCAGAAGGACTCGCTGTCCTTAAAATGAGCATAATGTGTACGTGTTGTCAAGATGTTGCCATACGTTTGAGTGTGGACGTGTGTGTGTGATCCAGATATCCTGTTGTTACCCTCCAGAAGATGCAGAGGGGAGCGATTACATCAACAAAACTGGATGACTGCCAATGCCAAGAATAGATTTCTAGAGCTTAAAATACCACATAGACACACTTTCCAAACAGACACATACATGGCAAGAGTTGTTTAAATAATACCTAATTTATCTCTGGTTTTGCTGACTTGTGTTTTTAAGATTTTAAGCAGCACTTTGCCAATACAAAAAAATACAAGCGTAATTGTATCAGGTGGGCTATACGCTTCTTAAAGGGCGCGTCCATCTGCTGTTTCGTTCTTTTCAAATGGAAACGCCCACTCAGCAGTGATGTAGGTCACCAATAACGTTACGTCGGTAATCATTAAGGTTATGAATAATGTGGACGCTAGGACTAGCCTAGTCAACAGTCATCTTTGCTAAGTTTGGAAATAACTGAAAGGGTTAGTTTGGATTTTTTGAAGTGGGGTTTTATGTATACTCCCGCATTCTGCGAGGTAAAATGACTGCTTTTGTGAATGGAGTCTGGTGGCTTCGAAGAGAGTGGCTTCAGTTCGGAAAGGGCTGTTTGAAGGCGGGGTAAAGCGACTGTGTGATGGGAGCAGCAGAAAAATATATTTTACCCACCTATAAAAATCTACAGTATATCATTTTAAGTGTATGCACTGCTTTACCTCGCCTTTAGACAGCCCTTTGCAACGGGGAACTGAAGCCGTTATATTGCTGCCCTTTAAGGCTGGGTGACACTCCACCATTTTAAGTATAAAGAAACCTACAGGATGCATCACTATGTTTTTAAATTAAGAGCTCATCCACAAAAAAATGCCTATTTGAACAATCAAATAAACTTTGGTAAACACAGTAGGGAAGACTACCAATACACATGTTCCCACAATTGTACAATGCCCTTGAAGGGAAGCTACACACTGATCTGGATTAATGCCACTGTTAGATGTCCTCTCCCAGGAGCCCTCTCTTCGCTCTCCCTCACTTCCCCTTCCTGTCTGCAACAGGAAGTCACCCTTGTCGGGCTTCAGATGGCCTTCTTCACGTCTGTTATCAGGAAAGGGAGAGCTCAGGATGGCACTGAATTTAACGGATGAAGTGCTGTCTGTGTGTGTGTGTGTGTGTGTGTCAATGCAGGACGCATGCTTTTCATTTTTTCACACGCACTCGGACTGTACTCGCTCATCTATTTTTCCAAGAAGCTGTGTTTTGGGGCAGCCCCATCAGCTTCGCTTGATTAAGTCATTAAAGTCATCTGCCCATTCCTAAGTGGCAGCGCAAAGCTCCTGTCACACACCATCACCGTCCACGCTGCCGGAGCTATTGTCAAAGGCTCAGCCGTTATGCAAGAGTCGTGCTCGCAGTCGAAGGTCACGGCTCAGGTCAGGTTACCCAAACAAGCTGGAAGCCAGGGAAAGCATTGTGTTTGACAACACGCAGTTTGGCTATCTATCATCTTGAGATATCTCCTCGTAGCATCTTGTGTTTTTAACTCAGTCGGTGGCAGATACTTATTTGTGTTTATCACATGTTTGCTAATGGATTAGCGGTGCCAGGTCATGTTAAATTGACTCTGTGTGACTCACACCCTCCCCTGGCGCTTTGCTCTGATTATTGTGTCATCATAGCAATATTGCAAGGGCACTGGGACCGTGCTCTGGGATTGTTGCCTGCAATTTAAGTGTCAGCTAAATACCATTAATGTGAATGTATTGTCTGTATTTTGAACTTTCAAGAGCTGGTAAACAAAAGCATCGTTTAAGATAAATTCTTTCTTGTTTTGTCTCCTCTGTTTCTGTCTTTTTCTGTCTTCCATACTTCCTCCTTCCCTCGCTGTTTCCTCCTCAATCTCGCCCTCTCTCTTCACCCCCTCTCATCCTTCATCCTTATCTCTCCCTCCATCCCTTTGTTGTCTCTCTGTCTCCAGGTGGCTATAAAAATAGTGGATAAGACCCAGCTGGACGAAGAGAACCTGAAAAAGATTTTCAGAGAGGTGCAAATCATGAAGTTGCTGAAGCACCCCCACATCATCCGCCTCTACCAGGTATACACATTCGCACTCACCCACCGACAGATAACGCACTCTGCTCACATCTTACACCTGAGACCCATGGCCCAATAGGGAAGGGACAAATAGAAGATGTGTTGGTTTAGAAGGATCT
>CAKAKR010063329.1:17677-56080 GCA_916700685.1 Adelosebastes latens
TTTTAACTCAGTCGGTGGCAGATACTTATTTGTGTTTATCACATGTTTGCTAATGGATTAGCGGTGCCAGGTCATGTTAAATTGACTCTGTGTGACTCACACCCTCCCCTGGCGCTTTGCTCTGATTATTGTGTCATCATAGCAATATTGCAAGGGCACTGGGACCGTGCTCTGGGATTGTTGCCTGCAATTTAAGTGTCAGCTAAATACCATTAATGTGAATGTATTGTCTGTATTTTGAACTTTCAAGAGCTGGTAAACAAAAGCATCGTTTAAGATAAATTCTTTCTTGTTTTGTCTCCTCTGTTTCTGTCTTTTTCTGTCTTCCATACTTCCTCCTTCCCTCGCTGTTTCCTCCTCAATCTCGCCCTCTCTCTTCACCCCCTCTCATCCTTCATCCTTATCTCTCCCTCCATCCCTTTGTTGTCTCTCTGTCTCCAGGTGGCTATAAAAATAGTGGATAAGACCCAGCTGGACGAAGAGAACCTGAAAAAGATTTTCAGAGAGGTGCAAATCATGAAGTTGCTGAAGCACCCCCACATCATCCGCCTCTACCAGGTATACACATTCGCACTCACCCACCGACAGATAACGCACTCTGCTCACATCTTACACCTGAGACCCATGGCCCAATAGGGAAGGGACAAATAGAAGATGTGTTGGTTTAGAAGGATCTAAATCATAAATTCTTGTTGTGACTTGTCCGAGAGACATGATAGACTACACATCGGTCCCCGACCAATCATCGTTGGTCGTCTTTCACGACGCGCATGATGTCATCAGGAAGGAAGCTTGATGCTAATGGCAGTACCGGGTCGCTGAAGTTCCTCTGCTCTTTCACGCCAGCTTTTTTCTTTTTTTCTCTCTGTCGTGTGGTAGTCCCTTGAGGAAACATTGAAAAGGCTGGGGTGTTGTCGCCATAACTCCACAAATCTTTCCTCCATTTCACAATTCCACCTCGCAGCACCAACATCGTTTCTCTTTTGCTTCGCTATTGTTTACAGTAATGCATACCTGCACGACAAGTCACAGCTGTAAAAAAAAAAAATCAAACATGCTAGACTTTCTGTCGGGACGCGTCGTCGTTTGATGTCTACTGTGACACACTAGACAAGATAAAACGATCGATTGACGTGCACGACACTCGTTTTCATTCCTGATCCGAGCCGACACCCTATGGCGATTTTAAACATTTTTCGATATGAGTATTGCTATAAGATATATTGCGATTTATTACCTTTTTTCAACAGCAAGTTATGCAGTTTGTCAACATCTGTTTGATCTAATACGATGCAGTTTTCACTCTGTTCATCTCAGAGTTTTCATTCACATTTCTTGAGGCCAGAGGTCAAGGGACCCCTTTGAAAATGGCCATGCCAGTTTTTCCTCGCCACATTCAGCGCAACTTTAGAGCGTTATTTAGCGTTCTTCCCGACAAGCTAACATGACATGGTTGGTCATGATACCACACCAATCGATTCCTTAGGTTTTGTAGTTTCATATGATACCAGTATCTTCACTTTAGCTTTAATGACTGAGCCCGCTACAACCTCTGAAAGACAGAATAGCGGCCGGCGGATTTTTAAGAGGTTAATAATTTATATAATAAAAGACCGATACTTGACGTATGTGTATTGATACAATATTGCCACACACAATATCGTGATACTATACTGTATTGATTATTTCCCCCCAACCCTAGTTTCTATTTTTATCCAGGGAAAGTTGACAGTTCTTTTTCACATTCGTGGTTATACATCTGGGGGGCTGCCCAGTACAACCACAGTCTTTTGCCTAAGAATTTAGCTCTGGTGAGACTCAGTGGTAGAAGTAGAGAAAAGAGAGTCACCCAAACTTCTCCAGCTGTATGGGGATTGTAACATCAAACCAACCGGTCACAAGCCAACTTTAAAGCATCTTGTCTGAAACGGCCTCCCGGCAGTTAATCTAATCTCTTTGCCGCAACAAGTAATGTTGAAAACTTCACACATGCATACGTTGAACACTACACGGAGTAAATGGCAGGTTTTGTTCTATTTAAATCTTCCTGCCAAACACTGCTTACTCATTGTGTTGTGTAACGGGTGAACCGCCCATCACTAGATGTCGGCCTGTCAGAGGGTCTGTAGGTCCTGAATGTTGTTATGTGTTTATGTCTTTAGGTGATGGAGACGGAGAGGATAATCTATCTGGTAACAGAGTACGCTAGCGGCGGAGAGATATTCGGTAAGGGAGTTACCCACTATTACCTTGAAGTAGAGTGTCTTCATCATCGCCTCTTCCTCTGCTTTACAGTTTGTGTTTATGTTTCCTTTTTGATTTTTTTTTTTTTTTTTAACCAGTGTCAAAATATAGATTTTATGAACAACTTTATTTAAAATTTCAAATAAGACTGGAACCAGTTGCACAAAGCACCTCAAGTTAAGATTTTCCTTAAAGTCTGAGTTAAGGTTTCCTTAAAATAAATTTGGTTGCACAAAACAACCTTAAGTCTTCTCCTTAAGGTTTCCTTAACATGTTCACTTAAGTATATAAGTTTTTTTTTTCCTTATCTTGCCCTTATACTTAAGGAATTCCTTAAACTGTTGCACAAAAGACCTTAGCTCTCTCTCTTAACTGCAACATGGCAGAGTTTGTAGCAATAAATGAAGAAAACTAACGCATCCTGAGAACCCCATGGATACGCTTAACAATGAGCAATTGATTTTACACTATAGATTTGACTGGAAGCTGCATTGCTCACAGTGCCCGGCTGTACGTAATGAGGGAAGACATTTGCCTCAAAACGCCGACATTTAGGGGGAGAGCCGGCCCGAAAAAGCCTTAACTTGTTTCTTTAACTAAGGAAACCTTTTAAACACCCTTAAGTAAGTTCCTCAGCTAAGGAGAGCGTCAGCTTTCAGTATTATACTTAAGGAGAAAACTTAAGGTGCTCTGTACAACTGGCCCCTGGTATTAAAAATAAGTAAAAATCTAAATCAAATCAAAAATTTGGTTATAAGAGGGTGTTTTTTTGTAAATTTTTGTCCATCATGATTGGTTTGTTTGCACTGCATGTTCATTTTTGTATTGCTTTTTTTTAGTTTTAACAAACATTTCTTGATTTCATGTTTTGTTTATTAACTTCCTTTTATGCCACTTATTTGTCGAGTCATGTCCAGTCTCCTATGTCCCAAACCCTTTTGCATTTCTCCTTGATGGTTTAATGTTGTTATTTATTAGGCTAAATCAGAACAGAATCATGGTCTTCACTTGCATAATCACAACTGAGTACCATAAATCTCTGAACGGTACATTTTGTGTGTGTGTGCGTGTGTGCAGACCACCTGGTGGCTCACGGGCGTATGGCGGAAAAGGACGCCAGGAAGAAGTTCAAACAGATTGTGGCAGCAGTCCATTTCTGTCACTGCCGCAACATCGTCCACAGAGACCTGAAGGCTGAGAATCTGCTGCTGGACCACAATCTCAACATCAAAATCGCAGGTGTGTGTGTGTGTGTTTGCACTTAAGAATGTAAGGGTGGGAAACTTAATTTAGAAGGTGTCTTGGTGAGTGGGCGTAGGCAAGTGTCAACATGTGCTTTTGGAGCATTTTCTTGGGTTGATTGAATTTACTCTGTCAGGTAAAGTGATAAGATTGAATAAACCTCTCCTCTCACCCTGTTAGATTTTGGCTTCAGTAACCTGTTTTCTCGAGGACAGCTGTTGAAGACATGGTGTGGCAGCCCTCCCTACGCCGCACCAGAACTCTTTGAGGGCAAGGAGTATGATGGACCTAAAGTAGATATATGGGTGAGTAGACTTTTAGGTATGCACGAGGCCCTGTTAGGCTGCAGCACATGATGTAGCTAACTGGCTTGAAGACAAAAAAAAGAACCCTGAATTAATCTGTGGGCGATATATTCAGTAATATACTCAGTGTATTGCGGCTTGTTCTAAATGGGATGTAGTAAATGACTTTATCGCGAACATCGAGGACAAATATTATTTGTCACGTCATTTTTTTAGCTGCCGGCATGAAATGCTCGCTTTGGCGTTTTGCTTCCTCCGCGGCTCTCTCCCGGTCACAGGCGCACTCTCCTGGGCAAGTGTGTGTGGCGTATGAGCATGGATGTGCGTATGGGGCGCGTGTTTTTGTATCTGGAGGGAAGCAGGCAACGGGGAAATAGCGTGAAGCTAAAGTGAAGCGCCAAAGCGAGTTTATATGTGTTTAGGTCGGAAGAGTTGATGTAAGATGCCAGCCTCTACTTCGAAAAAGATGGTCAAACTAGCCCTCACATTGTTTTGCGGTATGTGTTCAACGAGGCATTACAGTAAGAGCGTGTTTGAACTGACTTCAAAATAAAAGCGACCAAGAACTGACTTCAAAATAAAAGTGATCTTCCGGTGAATGTAAAAGGCAATCTCACATGATTTCAATAAGTCAGTCAGTCTGCCAATAATAAATAATGAAATAAAACCTAAATTAATAAATATTAAATTATAAATAAAATTAATCTTAATTTAAAAAACTACCATCAAAGGCAAACTTTATTTCGGAGAAAATTTCGATTGAGTGAATAATTAGTCAAACTTAATAAGGATACCAATCTGACTTCAAAATGACAGTATATCATCTCAGTGTTCAGATTAGTTTGCTAGAACGATCACGCTAGTAATGTCATGTTGGCAAACCACCCGACTTCTGTTGAAACGTGGACCCTGTCTCGTTTACCATGCTTGGGTATGACTTTTTTGCTGTGTCATCACCATTCATATCTATACAACCAATGTGTTTATGATGAATTTGTTTACAAGAGCACAACGTTATTTATGAGAGCACAAAGTTCTTGAGATCTAGCCTCTTAAAACGACAGCTCGACTTCAAGAATTTCAAGTCGACTGAGGGCTCACTGACGATGATTCGACTCATCGACTTTCAGATCAAAAACGGTCAAATCAAACAGTTATGTTACTTTAGAAAAGTAGTCTATAGCACTCTGGATTTATTAATAATTATAAAGGATTTGTTTGTTGTCCTATTTAAAAATGATGTACTCATGGTTTGTTTCCCGCTGTCTTTTCTCTCTATAGAGCTTAGGTGTGGTGTTATATGTGTTGGTGTGCGGCGCCCTGCCTTTCGACGGCAGCACTCTACAAAATTTGCGGGCACGTGTCCTCAGTGGCAAGTTCCGCATCCCCTTCTTCATGTCCACAGGTAGGACTCCAGTCAGCTCTTACTCTCTCACATGTCTCTTTACATCCTCCTCCAGACCAATCCTTAATCAGTGCAAGATGTCTTTAGCTTTAGGGCCAAGCGAATCCCGGAGCAGTACTTCAACAAAAATCAATTTCTTTAGTATCAAGCACTTACCACTGTTGGTTCGAGAGGTGGCTGTTAAAGGTGCCCTGTGGAGGTTTCTTGTAAACAAACAAAAGTTATGTTTTCAGTGTTTCTCACCAAAACACACTGCGTTATCCTTGAGGTCCAAGATACAAGATACTTACAAGAGATACAATAAACGCTTTGAGAGCATTTTTCCTTCCTCACAAAACATTTTCAAACTTATTTTTTTTTGTGTGCAATCTATCGTACAGTATTTATATCCATGTTTGCTTGCTGGCAGTCTTCTTCTTCTTCACTGCCTTTGTTAGTGCATTACTATGTTAGTTGGTGCGTTACAGCCACCAACTGTTGATCAGGGGAATAGTGTGACACAGATGGCAGGATGTAAATTGGCCCTCTCGTGTGTGTGCATAATGCAGGGATAGAGATGACTCCTCATTTCAACTTCACAAATCAGCCGTCAAAGTGTGCGACAAGAATAAATAGAAACAGGGCGTCCGACATAAGCGCTGCATCGCTTGCAGCCAGCTAGGACACTCCAATAGAAAAAAAAGCAATCAAACTGATTTTGTCGCTGACGCTCGCTCACATCACATTCAGTATACAGTTTATGGTTATGATACAGACACCGTAATCTCATTGAGACATGCAGTCTCATTCTCAAGGAAGACCTGATAAAACTTGGTGGCCCTGTGGCCACTTAGAGGGAATATTTTGCGGCCACAGATTAACTTCTTGTGGCTACGGGCCTTTGGGCCATAGTCAATGTCGAACCCTGCGATGTGCGTCCTTGTGCATGATACAAACCAAACGAGGACCCACTCACAAAACCATCACTCTATAGCGCCCCCAGTGGTAAAAAAAAATTCACAGGGTACCTTTAACAGCGGCTTTGGTCAGCTTGAATTTATGTCAGTTACATTTGACTCAAATGTGACATGTTTTCACGTCGGAAAAAAGTATAAAATGTTAATTGTAACCACTCCTGTGGCACATTGAGTAAACTGATATAAAAGTGTGTCGAGAATTTTCTTTGGATTTTGAGATACTTATTTCTGCCACAAAACAACATTTAACAAACACAATTGAGGCCTACAAGGGGTGAGTATTTGATTTAAGATTTTGAGTGGGGTATCACTTCAAGCCACCTTTTGAAATGTCAAAAGAACTCCAGAGTAGGTACAGCGTGTTTTCAGTATTGATCCACATAAATGGACTTCCTCAACATAAAACAGAAGTACCACATTTTAGAAAAAGTGGAAAAGTAACTTTCTATATGAATAATACAAACTAGCTAGTAAAAAAAAAAAAGCTAGTAAAAACTATTGTTGGTAATTCTGCACATTTTCCAAACATTCAAGTTGCTTTAATTTCTACTGAGTTACAAGTTGTGTGATCTCATGTATGTTTGTGTGTTTTTGCAGACTGTGAGTACTTGATCAGACACATGTTAATACTGGAGCCCAGCAGACGGTTGAGCATGGAGCAGATCTGTAAGAACAAGTGGATGAGACTAGGAGATCCAGATCCAGAATTCGACAGGGTGAGACCCCTCTAGAAGTAGCAGTCGATATCTTCACTGAAAGCAGGGTCCTGTAATGATCATTTACCTAAAACAAAATAGTTTTTTCCTAATTCTCCACCTTGGTTAGTGTGAATGTGTTCCTAACATGTTGTGTATTGTACATCTTTTTGCAACTATTAGTAGAATTTGCTGACTTAAGTTAGAGCTGCAACAATTAATCAATTAGTTGTCAACTACTAAATTAATCCCCAACTATTTTGATAATCAATTCATCGGTTTGAGTAATTTTTTAAGATACCAAAAAAGTAAAAATTCTCTGATTCCAGCTTCTTAAATGTGAATATTTTCGGGTTTCTTTACTCCTCTATGACAGTAAACTGAATATCTTTGAGTTGTGGACAAAACAAGACATTTGAGGACATCAACCTGGGCTTTCGGAAACACTGATCCACCTTTTTCACCATTTTCTGACATTTTATAAACCAAACAACTTATCAATTAATCGAGAAACGAATCATTAGTTGCAGCCCTAACTTAAGTGTCCTGTTTGAATGTGTGCCATTGTTGCAAAGATGATGGTGGCTACTGTATGTGTAACATTACCAAAATATTTTTCCTGGTTACCTTACAGTAGCTTAGCACAAAGACTGGAAACCGCTAGCCTGGCTTTGTCCACCTACAAGCACATCTAAAGCTCACTAACGTGTCATTTCTCATCTGTTTAATCCCTACAAAGTGTAAAAATAACAATTTACCAATTCCTGTTATGTGGCGGACTATGTCTTAACTGTGAGAGGATAGGCTATGGAAGTTTGACCTATGACCTCATTTCTCCCTTTCAG
Source organism: Adelosebastes latens (assembly GCA_916700685.1). Taxonomy (NCBI): domain Eukaryota; kingdom Metazoa; phylum Chordata; class Actinopteri; order Perciformes; family Sebastidae; genus Adelosebastes; species Adelosebastes latens. Next base: position 25,370 of record CAKAKR010063329.1, read on the forward strand.
TTGATAGCGGAGTGCGAGCAGGTGAAGACGGAGAGAGAGCTGGAGCTCATCAACGAGCAGGTGCTGATAGCCATGTGTGAGATGGGCCTGGATCGAGAACGCACACTTCAGGTTGGACGCAAATGCGTAGCTGACTTACACTGATGTATTTAAATTTTCTGCACTGCCTTTTGTTATAAGTGTGTGAGGTGTAACGGTACACAGAAGTCACGGTTCGGTTCATACCCCGGTTTAGGAGACACGGTTCGGTGTGAGCTCGGTACAACAGGAAGAAAAACCCCAGATGCATAAAGACCCATTTCTTTTCATTTATTTTGAACAGACAGTTGTGCAAGTGGCAAAGACAAACCACTGTCCTTGTCTTACACACAACTCTCTCTCTGATGTTGTTGTTGTAGCTGACTGGGAACCCACAGGCTGGTCTTCCATTTCCGACGTTTCATCTACGCTCGCCATGTGACTGACTCGAAAGCCAATCAGCTTGTTATGCTTACCTCGGCACATGTTGCAAACAACGTACGGCTAAAAGTTTCTGGGTAGAATTTGCACTTGTGAAATTTGGTTGCGCATGTCGTGCATCAATTTTCATACTGTGTATTCTGTGTGCACCGAACCGTGGACCCAGCTGCAGGTACTGCTCCTACACAGCCCTAGTTGAAAGTCATCTCAGCAACATATGTTTATCCTTCCTTTTCCTCTCTAGTCTCTACAAACAGATGCATACGATCACTACAGCGCCATCTACAGTTTGCTGGCTGACCGCCTCAAGAAACACAAGACCCTGCGTGTTGCCCCGCCCACACCGCGCTCCATTAGCTATCCCCTTAACGCTGTACAGGTAGCTCATTGTCCACTGTTGTTGGCATGATATGATGGTGGATTTGCAGCCTGTATGTGTCAATTTTTCAACACAGTTTGATAGTATTTTGGAGAGTTTTCTAAGCCAAGTTTTTTTACTTGTAAACAAGGTTTCTAGAGCCACAACTTGATCTTAACACAACCTATAGTTATCTTATTAACCCTATGTGTGTCTTTCTATACGATGATTATATGTATAAATCAATTCTTTGTGGATATGATGTCCTTATATAAAGAGCTTCTTCATTGTCATAAAAGTAGTAGTTGATTGCGAGAGCTTGAAGAAGAGTGGTTTTGTTGGATTTGACTGTTTTCATCAGTCTAACTTACAGTAGTCACTGTTTTTGTCCACTGAGTAGAGTTGATTGCTTTAACCCACATCAGCCAAACCCACTGCACTAATAAGATTGCCAGAAAATTAGTACAATCCTCACGCAACCTGTGTGTGTGTGTGTGTCTGTGTTTGTGCATGTATGTGCCCAGCAGACGGATCCGCAGGGTAATCCCGTTAGCATGACCGTTCCTCATGTCCAGCTCATCAACCCAGAGAACCAGATTGTTGAGGTGAGTCAACGGTGCAGTCCATGTGGTTGCATCACCCTGGCAGTGTGTAGCCTGCAGTGAGTGTGCACGATAAACAAGCTAAGACCAGCTACAACTTTTGTTCACGTTGTTGAAATCCCAACCACGGATCTAACCCTAACGGCTTCTAACTTAAACAGTTAAAAATTGTTGTCCCTTAACCTTGCATGGAATTGATGCACCATTTAGTCAACAAACATTTATATTTTTGATGTTTGTATAAACTGGCTGTCCGGTATTTTATGGTTAGCTACTACAGTTTACTACTGTGAGTGTAGCCCAGGATCCATCAGACACACATAATCACACATATATGCACACACACTCAAACAGAACACACACAGCCTCAAAGCTGACTCACAAATGCTGTGAAACACAAGAATGCGTCAGATTACTGCAATGCAGCAGGGATTTTAATAGAAGACCTGAACTTTAAAGCATGTATATTAGAATTTAAACACATTTAACATATAAACAGTATCTTTGGATACATTGCCACTCAAGCATGCAACACACACTACCATTACTAATGACCAAATATGTGTGTGTATTCATTGTTTAGCCGGATGGCAGCATGGCACTGGACAGTGACGAAGGGGAGGAACCATCTCCCGAGGCCATGGCTCGCTACCTTTCGATGAGGCGGCACACTGTGGGAGTACCAGACCAAAGGTAAAACTCAACTCTCCAGTCTACTATCAGTGATGTTTCGGTTATTGCTACAGTATCACAAGTAGCGATAAGGGCTTGACATTAAGCTTTTTCAGCCACTTGCCTGAAACTTACTTGTCCGAAATGGAAAATTTAGTAAATAAAATCAACAGGGTTTTGGACAGTTATTATAATTTATTAACGTACAAAACATATAATTAATATGCTCTCCTCAAAGCCACCAGAATTAGTCATTTTACATTGCTGATCATTGTAAATCGCACTTCATTCAAACTCGACAGAAACAAAATATAACTCCTCAAAACTGTCTTGGTTAGTCTTTCCACTGTTCCAACAATCACCAACTCTGGTTGCTTTCCACAGAAGCTTGACATTATTAGTTTTAATAATGTATTATAAGCTGTTTAGAGTTAGCGTTAGGAAGTTAGACATGTCATAATTCCCTTTCTAAAATCTATTTTATAATGCTGTGAAAACATCTCCTTCTAACAACTGTATTTATTCAAATCTCTAAAGAATAGTGGGATTTCACTGGTATTGGTATCGACTACTAAATATCTGGTATCGTGACATCCCTAGTTGAGTCAAGTTTTAATGCAATCAAAAGTAATAGTTGCTAGTTCGTTTTAGCTTATTAAATAATCCACTGGGCAGAGATGGTGGAGTGTGGGTTATTTAAGAATGCATTTAAATAATCTATCCCATATAAAAGTAGTATATGAGCCAGTTTCTAGCACATTAACGTAGCCATTGACTCCTTCCTGTCGTTGTCTCTTCTCCCACCACAGGACGGAGATGCAGGAGGACCTCCAGAAACTGCCTCCAGGTTTCCCTCGTGGTGCAGTGCCCCAGCCCCCCTTCCCCCTACTGGCCCCCAATATGGGCCAAATGCACACTCTCATGCCCACGCAGATCTTGCAGCCCACACAGCAGCTGGAGTACAAGGTACAGTCAGCTGGGTTGGATTAGACAAGGGGTGTTGTAGTTTGCATCCGAAGGCTTCTGGAAGTCATCAGTTATTTGCAGAAACATGCATGTGGAGGGTCTAAATATCAGCTTTATTGATTTTCCCCATCCAATCTGACTTCCTGTGTGTCTGCTGATCCTCCAGGAGCAGTCGTTGCTGCAGCCGCCTACCCTGCAGCTGCTCAACGGCATGGGGCCTCTTGGCCGAAGAGCTTCCGACGGCGGGGCCAACATTCAACTACACGCTCAACTCCTCAAGAGGCCCCGGGGGCCCTCGCCGCTGGTCGCCAGCCCGGTGAGGATCTGGATTTCTATATGTGTGCAATTTCTATATTCTCCCCTCGTATGAAGTGTAGGAGTGTTGACTGGTAAACTCTTTGCCTCTCTTAGCACCCTATCCCTGCGGTAGCTCCGGTGGATGAGGAGGGTTCAGATGGAGAGCCAGACCAAGAGGCAGTACAGAGGTAACCCTCCATGACGGCTTTTGGTGAAGGGGTATACTGTACAGGGGTGCTGTCTAAACTGGATACTCTGGAGGGCCCGTAACCTGTGACAACAGGTCGGTGGGTTCTGTATGAAGCTTAATAGTAATTTTATAAACAGTTTGTATTATTAGTTAGCTTTACATTTATTCTCTTGAAGCTTTATCTCTCATCATTAAGAATAATTTACTAGTTGTAGTAAATACAGGTTTGCATCACCGCCTTCTATGTAAACAAACAGTTTACAGGTCTAAAATACATCAGGCTAGTGACATGCAGGACATAGAGTGGTGCAGGGATGACGCATTTTTTGTAGGCCAACACGGAAGTTAGAATCGCACAGGTTCCCTCGACAAAAAGCCAATGGGATTTTTCCACTAAATTTTGGATTATTACAGAAAATAATCTCTGTGGCAAATAAACGTTTATGATACTTACACACGTTTTGTTCTGTAAGGTAATTTCCACAAATCAACACCACTTTTATGATTTTTGAAGAGTAAATGCCATCTCCAAAAGTAAAACAAATAACCTTAGACTATAATCAAACTACACCACGGTCGCATGAACGTGAGTATAAGCAACGAGGCTGTAAAGGCGGACGAGTCGGCGTGATGACGTTTAGTAGTCTCATTAAGTCGCTTGTTAACAACCGCCTTTTGTAAGTCATTCAGTTCACGAGTGGGATATTTACTGACGTATTTTATATTGTAGAATAAAACGTCAAAATCTCTTCAGCTTGTGTTGACCACAGATCTTATTTCAGGCATCTAACTAAAAACCCATTCAAAAAACCAATTGACTTCCAGACGAGGGAACCCGTAAGTGCTAAATTGCCAGCTCATTTCCGGGTTTTAGTACTCATTCCTGTAGCACTCTATTATGTTTCTTGTAGCAAAAGCTTAGTCAGCAAAGTTTAGAGTAGGAGAGATGTGTTATATCCTGTTAACAGAATAACTTTTTGAATACAAAACAAAACTGGGCTTACGCAACAAATACTAGAGCAACACAGAGGAGGTTAATAGACGTACTAATGCAAGAAGTCAGTAAAATTGTCCAAAATAAGAGCTTTAACATAGAAGGAGCTGAAATCAGGCCAGTTGATGGACAGGCACAGGTTTGGTGTATGGAGTTGTGATGTTGGATTCAGAAGTCCAGGTTCGGGTTTCCAAGCTGGTCCTCTTCAGACAGCACCTCCTGTAGACTTCGCTGGTGTCCTGGGTTGCTGGGAGTGAGTGCCTCTAGGCTGCTCTGCTTTTTCCCATGGGAGGTGGCCACTCTGCTGTGGTGCTTACACCCATCTCTCCTCCTTTCTCCATCGCGCAAGTGCCTTCTGCCACAGTTCCAAACTGAATCTGCCACCAAATCCAGCCCTCCTATCTTTCAAACTCTTTGGCCAAGAGCTTCTTTGTCTCTTTCATTTCAGTTAAGTGCCAAATTATCCTCCGGACTTTCCTCACTCTTTCTCACACAGCTTTGCTAACTCTGAAGCTTGCAAAACCAATGATCTAAAAAAAAAAAAATGGCATCCAGTCCAATCCTTAAATTGGAAGCTGGGGGGTTGTGGGATACCCATAAGCTATAACATCCATCTATGTAATTTTATTTGATGTTTTTCTGATTGGCTAAGATGATATGAATGATGGCACCCATTGGCAGAGGTGGGAAGGGGCGGGCCTTTCCCCCCGTCTCCATTAGCCAATGAGGACAGAGAGCTGACCAGCGCTGCTTCCTGTCTCCCACCCTCACCCCCGTCCTCCCCCCTCCCTGCGGCCCAGGTACCTGGCGAACCGCTCCAAGCGGCACACGACGCACGCGCTCACGAGCACATCGCATGGCGAGCCCTCGGCAGAGTCACAGCGGTCACAGGGCCCCCGCCAGAGGGGGGGCTGGGCCCTCGACACACACAATCGGTGAGGGGACACACCCGCTCCGAGCTGTACATGCACAGACACACACACACACACACATATACACACACACATTAAATGAGGGGCATATTAAGCCTAACTCTGTCTTTTTTTCTCTCTCACACACACTCACTTGCACACACAGCTGATCTCACACACACATTGGTGAGGATGTACTCTCACCAGATGAAGGTTGTGCACCTTCCAAAGAGGAAGGATGTTGTTGTCAATAGTGGTGTTTGAGGTGGAGGGTGTGGCACATGACAGACATACTGTATCTCCACATCACCTGTAAACCACGATTCAAAATAACTTTTTCTTCCCCGTAAACCTGGAAAGAGCAGGTATGTGACCGGTTCAGATTTAGCATCAGTAACTCTGTGTATTTCCCCTCCAGTAGCGGTAATATTTCGTGTTTTTTGGTGTTGTGTCCATTTCTAGCTGTTGTCCCCCTTAAGGCCCCACACACCAAGCCGGTCGGCCAGTTTGGGGCTGTCGGTGAGCGTATGTCACCCCAGTTTTTGTGGTGTGTCAAGCACTGTTGGCTCTAGTCTGCCCGTGTTTGATTTTTTCGGGCCGATTTAGTATGTTGAATCGGCGGCGGAGCTCGTCGGTGAGAGAAATCACTTTGAGAAATGGACGTGAGGAAAGCAAGCAAACGAGTAGAATCACAAGGGCAGTGTTGAGTGAGAGTGGTGTGAAAATGGTCGGTAAACACCGCTTTGTTTCATGTATGTATCATGACAACGGCTTGTATATCCGCATTCCTTCCAGTTTCCCTTTTATGATTGACGAATACAAACTACCGGCGCCTGCTGGTATGGAGAGTTGTTTCATCTCACGCAGGCGCAGAACGTACGTCATAGTCGGAGTGTTTGAGTGCAACTTTTTGGCCAAGACACGGGCAACGTCAGGTGGATTTTGTCGCAGCTTGTTTTGGTGTGTCTGGACCTTTAAGCATCATCTTCCTCCAACTCAGTTTAGAAAGTCTTTTGATATACTAGGTGTACCTTTGTATTTGGATGAAGTGGTAGGCAGAACCTTTTGTCTAAAATTTGGCTTGATATAGGGAAATGCTCTGTTGAGCTACGATCGATGTGTAAAGCTAGAGGCTGTATCTTTGTTTATGGAATACTTTTTGGCATGCAGATGCTGTGATCTGCTGGCTATATGCATGCATAGTAGTTGTTTACGTGTTCTTTACTATGCAATGACAGTAGTAGTAGTTTATCTCCTCAATTTACCTTTGATGACAGATGTTTCTTAGTGTAGTACTTAGGAAGGAGCTTATTTGTAGAAGAAAATCCTCCTATAATGTCCTATATTGGCAGTGTTGCCCTTAGAAGAACTTCCATTAACAATGGTATGTATATAATTTAACTTACATTTTTAACTGATGATCAACTGTGGCATTTATTATCCTGAAAGTCGCATTGACTCCAGCTGTTAATAAGGTGCAGTGACCTCTGAGACAATGTGTCAAGGGATTAAAAGTGATGTAAAATGTAGTTAACTCTCAAAATATTAGGACCAGCCTCCAAACACTTGACTCGTAGACAATTTTGCACAGTTAAATTTCCTCCATAACCTGTCTCCTCTCTCATGATCGACAGGATGGATGAAATCATTTTAGGGCACTTTCACAAGTCCGTTTGGCTCGTCCAAATCAGAGTGAAATTTATACTTTTGGTTTGTTTTCTATTTAGCCTGATTCGGTTTCACAGTGCACAAATTTAAGCGGACCAAATAAAAAACAGTAATTTGCTGAGGGGCGTGTACGAAGAAGCGAAGGGGAGGGAATTGCAGACTTTGAAATATTGCTGTGCTTTAACTCAGCACTCATCTACTGTGCGCATGAATCCCTTCTCCTCCAGTTTACCTCAAATTACTTTATAAACGTCACTATATTTGTGGACTTTATTTAGCATATTCTGTATGTTCTCTTTGGCCCAGATGTAAAGCAAACATCGGACTTCTGCAGAAGTCCAGGTCAGTCCTCTCCCACTCATGTTAACCTGTCGTTTACCTGTGTCTATCTCGACAAATGGCCGCACAGGCAGCCTGCGTTTTGATCCGAGACCGCCTCTCACAAGCGGTCTCGGTCCGGTTGCTTTTGTCCTCACCAGAGTACGATTACTGCATTAAGAACTGCCCAAAAGAACCGCACCAGAGTTCAATCATAATGGACTAAATGTTTGCTTGTGAAAGCGCCCTAAAGGATAGCTGGATGGATTCGTTTGACATATCAGTTTTGTGAATTTGGGGGTCCTAATGTTTTTTTACACTCAATATATCACAGTCAGATATTGTAACTTGTAATATTTTGTGCAGCTTTGAAAAGCTCAAGCTTCTCATGTGTCTGTTTCTGTGTCTGTATGACTGAATGTGTGTGTGTGTGTGTGTGTGTGTGTGTGTGTGTGTGTGTTATCTGTTATGTTGTATGTATGTGTGTGTATGTGTGTACACACATGTTTGTGTCTGCTCCCTGTGGTCCCCCTTCCTCAGATCCAGCTATAAGGACTGTAACACCCTTCATCTCCCCATGGAGCGCTTCTCACCCGTCAGACGGTTCTCTGACGGCGCCGCCACCATCCAGGCCTTCAAGGCTCATCTAGAGAACAGCAGCCTCATTAAGCAACTCAAACAGGTACATCACCCTGCTCAATATCCAGGAGTATCATCTGCGTTTTTTCTTGCTAGCTTAGCTTTATGAAAAGATACATTTGAGTTATTTATTCTCAGGATCTGTAGGAGGAAATAAGGAAACATTTCTGTGGATAGTTGATAGGGTTATTGATCGATACTAGCGACTCAACAATTACTACTTCAGGTGCTGAGATGACTGAAATTCCCCTCTGGTCTTTATTCCACTTTGCCCTAACCCTCCCTGCCTTTTCAACTGCTCATAGAAGGAGGACTGCTCAGTGCTTCCAAACACATTTGGCCCTCAAGGCAAAAAAGTGCAGAAATAGTGATATCATAGCAGTTAGTCTGATGCAATTTTGACTCTCTTGGGAATAAGTTCCCTGGCACTGCAGATCTGCTTTTTTGAGCGGAGGTAAATTCAGTGATGCAGCAGGCGGTGTAAGAGCAGTCACTCACTAGGGTCTCATTGGCTGACTGTTGCATTCTGCCCCCTCATGCTCCCTCCTCTGGTCTCGTCTACCATTTCAGTGCAAAACAGACACAGCCAAGCTACAGTAACACCTCTTCCTAACACAGAGCAACCTAGCGAATGATTGGAAAAATGGTATGATGTTCGCTCGTTCGCATCGCGTCCAGTTAGGAAGAGGTGTAAGAAGTTGTTGATCATGGTTTTAAAATATTTTTTAGTTTTTTGTCAGCTAATTTCTGGTTGCAGTATTTTAAAAAAGAACTGCAGTGTTGATCTGAGTAAGCCTAGTGTCGTTATTCATATTTCACTAACTGTGTTTGCTCCTGGGCTGTGGTTGAATTGTTAAATAAATAACACCCTATGTTTTGGTAAAGGAGGTTGCGCTTCAACAATGGGATTCACGGTAGAGTGCTAGATCCAAAGTCCAATAAGCATAAAAATGTGATAGGGTAGCACACCAGATTTCAAAATCAAAGAGGACAAAATACGGCACAGAGCCTTCTTCACGCTCTGAAGAAGGCTCCGAAATGCGTAAGCGTATGTCTATTGTGATGTGAGCCAGTTAAACAAGTGAAATGTTAGTGTTTTGTCCTCCTTGATTTCGAAATTACATCCTATGTCTTTTCATAACCACTTTTCCTTGACCTCGATGGAAAACGTCATGAGGTCAAGAAAAGATGTGAAGGAGAATTCATAAGGACTTGGGGAAAGACAATCACGGTGCTCAGAGAACTGACTGTACTTACAAGACAGCGGACTGATGTTTTTTGTTTTGTTTTTAGCAACTTTATTTATAGCACATAGAAAATGAGTACAGTGACAAACTCAGTGTTGTACAATTCAAGTAAGACTTTTTGTCAAAAACAGAATTACACCTCCTTAAGAAGGATGTTTTCAATGTATCCGTAATGTACAATTAAACAGCGTCAGTGGATGTTATTGACGGCAGTGGTGCGTCGCTTTAAATGTTGCTGCCGCAAGGAATTGTGGGACGACATTATCTCCTTTCCTTTCATAAAGGATAGTCTAGTGTTCCCTATGCTAATGGAGATAATAAAGGAGGCTTTGAAGCACCTTTCCTTAGCATTTAGAGAATTCCACCAGCTCTTATCATGGCTGCCACTTAATACTTCCAGGTCATTTCACTCAGTTAGGAACCTTCCTAAGTAAAAAAGACTATTAGACCGCAGCCCTGGAATTCAGATCAGGCCCTTCAGTGTATCCTCTAAGGTCCTAGCATCAGGGATAAGGTCTTATCCTGTAAGCGAAATGGTGATGGCATGCTAAGATTAGAGCAGCAGTTAACAAAGTGTGAGGTGAAACAGGGCCATAAGGCAATGGTCACAGAAGAGGATGTTCTGTTTTTACCATGGTGTTTGAAACACTACCACCCAAACAGGATTTTACCTTCAATTAGTCTGGTGATCCTGACAAAAAAATGGAAGTGAAAGTGCTAACAGAACATGACAGAGATGAAATAGTTTCCCCTTCACTAATCTTTATCCTGCCTTTTTTGGCTGTTGGTAATCAAGCGATGTCCAAATTGTAAACTAGCTGAACCAATCTTATTGAACACTGACGCAATTTAGACTTACTGTAATCTTGACGCACAGCATACAGCGTTTCCTAAAGTGAGTTTAAATGAGTCTTTCACCTGAGAAAAACCTCAAGCTGCTTCTCGAGACATCACATCATTCGCAGTGACACTGCAATGGGATTACCTCACCCAGTAGGAGGCGTAGGTAGGGAGGATAATCATCATGTTCACAGTGGGTGCTTCATGTTAGGCGTGCACTGACGTGCTGGGATTAGCATCGCTCTCAAGCGTTAAGGGGGTTAATATGGGTAGAGGAGAGGTTAACACAGGGAAAGGACCCCTGATGAGATAAAATGTTTATTGAAATTTCTGCTGCTAACAGTGTGCAGATTTTACAGTGGAGGGACGATTATATGACAGAGTACATCATGCATGTTGACATTAGGTTTCCACATCTCACTCGCATGTAGCAGGAAATTGGTTTGGACGTGCATTCTGTGAAAAAAATATGCTTTTATCATTTTGCAGCACAGTTAGTTTTATTAACTAATGTGATTAGTATCATTAAACAAAGCATTAGCTTAATTGTAGGAGTGCACCTGTGTTCACGCCATTCAACTAGCGTTAGGATAACAGTCAGCCAGATGACACATGGTGTTAAACTTCCACTGGGAGATGTAAAGTAGATGAAAGCGATGCCTCTGAACACTAAACACCATGAATTAATTGATCACAAAGCAGAATTTGCATAGAAACTGCTGCAGATATGATGTTTAGTGCTGAGATATAAAAATACTGTTGTATTACTGGTGTAATAAGCTATAGTGTACCAAGGTTACATATTGCCACTTGCTGTTGATGAATTGATAAATTACTGTTGATAATTTTTTACTCTGGCAAGACAAGATTTTAGCCACGTTTCTACCAAGAAGTTCCCGGTAATTTTAGTCCGGGGACTACTTTTCAAGGTACTAAAAGTTCCTTGTTGTGTACATTTCCACAGCGGTCTAAAGACCTGCGAAGATTAGGCAAATCAGTCCACTGACGTCTGAAAAAGCATGGAAATGACATTGGACGAGGACTGCTGGTGGTCACAGGGGTAACCACATGCAGTTGTGTGTCCGGCTGTTTCATCTAAAACACGTTGAAATAACATAAACGTTAGGTTTTGTCTCACTGTGACGATATTTAGTGCTGCATATATTTACTGATGCATGTTGGATGTTATGAATGAAATCCAGAGAAGGAAAACAAAATAAGAGCGTCTGTCTCCAAAGTAAATCATCTGTTGAGTGATTTATGGTGATTTATTTGTGCTTTAGAATATAACCGCCATGAAAAAATCAGAAAATAACTTTTTTCCTCTCATTCACGCCAGCGCTCACCCTCTCAGCTCGCTCGCGCAGTCTCTCTCATTTTCTCTGTTTTTTTTTTTTTTAAATGAGTCGGGAAGCCGACAGCAGAGCCTAACTTGACTTTCAATGTTATCTAACAAAGAGAAATGCTATCCCCTCGTCCTAAAATGGTCCTTAATCGATACTAGAGTACTTCCTTGATGAATGAAGCGGTACACAAGTTGAAGCAGCGCTGCTGTGTGTGTTTTAGCAATCAGAGACAGTCATCCCTGCAAACTCCACAGCGAAAGTTCCTGTACTTTCAGAACATATTCCCCCCCCCCAATAAGGGCCTTTTTCGGAGGTTTAAACATCCCCAGAAAATGTCCCCTGATCTTAATTTAGACCCTGGTCCCTGCAGTCAAAACACACTGAGTTCCTCAAAAGGTTCCTAGTTCCAGGGGAAAGTTCCTGTGGTTGAAAAGACTCTTCTGTTATTTATAAATCAGAATTCCCTGGTGAGCTCAGAAAAACTAAATTGCAGCCATTGTTGGATCACTTTTTTGGCTACTTTTCTAGGCCCAACACATTACCCTTCGTTGAAATTACTTCCCTTGTTGACATGGAAATTTAATATTTGGGGACCGTGTCCCTGTTTCCAACAGGAGTGTGAGCAGCTCCAGAAAATGTACGCTGCCCAGCAGGATGAGCGATTCCTGGAGCACACCCAGCAACAGCATATCCTCTACCAGCAAGAGCAACAAATCGTCCACCAGCAAATCCAGGTATTTGAAGCTGACGAATAAAGATGTCATTACCAGCCAAAACGACACTCTTTGGGATCAGCGGTTACAGACGGCACCGTGACGTTTGCAACATTTTCAGCTATGTTACTTGACCTTGCAAAGCATTGTGATCATACTTGCATTGCATTGTGAAAGCTTATGGCAACTTTTACATTATGCATGCATTATATTGAACTATGCCGTTATCTATAAAGCGTAGATGTAAGCTTCACAGGAAGTGCTATTGATTTGGTTTACCGGAGGCTTGGATATCCGGCACTGTGGCCTCATTTGTCTCCTCAGCTTGATTCCTTTCTTTGGGACACGCACACTCCTTATTACTTACACCACCGCATGCCTCACATAGTCATAATCACGTAGCAAATCCTGTTATATTGAAGCTTTGAGTCACATTTAATTTTCTCTTTACCTGCAGAGTCTGCCTTTAGGCCATGGAGAGAGCCAGCCCAGTCACCTAACCCACCAGCTCCAGAGGTAAACACACACACACACACACACACACACACACACACACACACACACACACACACACACACACACACACACACACACACGTATTACTCATCAGCTATTGAACGGTGAACAACGAACTTGATACTGTGGTGCAGTGCTATCGACTGAAGTGTTACATCATGGTTGTATCTCTCTCTTCTCCTCTCCTACTCTGTCCCGTCCTCCCTCAGGTTGCGTATCCAGCCCTCCAGCCCTCCGCCAACACATCCCAGCAACCACCTCTTCAGACAGCCCGACCAGAGCCCTCCGCCCGGCTCTGCAGGCATAATGCAAGGGCATGGTTAGTAACACTATTGCTAGTGTTTAGAATGCTTCTTTACCTTGTAACTGATGTAGATGTGGAGGCTAGAAATGGATGGATCCATCTTCCTCTGATCATAATCTTCTGACAGATTTTTATTAATAGGTGACATAATTAATAGTGGTCATACTTGTGCAGCCCTAGGTTGAACTTTCTGTTTGGGAAAATGTAATTGTTCCCTCCTTGTAAAAGCTCACTCTCATTGCCTGAGGGATTTTGGTGGGTCAAAGAAAACGTGTATGATGATGCCAGCTTTCAGTAAGTTTGGAGATTTTGCTCTCACGACTCCTCTCCTCTCCTCTGCTAGGAGGTCCATCACCAGTGCAGTACCAGCACGGTGCTCCAGCGCTGTATCAGGGCCAGAGTGGCAGCCCGCCTCCCACAGGCCTTCCTCGAGTCCCTCTACCAAACAACCAACAAGCAACATCTGCCCGCCCCACCGTCCCACTGGCACAGGGTGTACCTCAACAACAGCAGGTGACTGCAGAGAGCCAATCACATCTTCTCTCTGCTGATGGTTACATCTATTGTATAATAATGACTATTAACATTGACTGTACAGGTGACCATTCAGGTTCAAGACCTGGAGCTGGGAGGTGTAGCACAGAGACAGGGCGGCTTTTTGTCCACGCCAGGGCACAGAGTCCTCGGGAAGCAGCTGAGCGCAGACAACGCCGAGACGCACAGGTGACTCCACCCATCCTGTCACCACGTCGACCGCTTTCTGTCTTCTTCTGTTTTTTATTTTTATTTTTACTCTCTATGACCTCACCTCTGAACAGACACCTTCATGCTATTTGTTGTATTTATCGTTGTATGTTTCTCACTGTTTTTGTTTGTCTTTTACATTTCTGCCATGATTTTCTACAAATTGTGTTTTGAAACTTCAGACGGTAATAATACTGTTGCTCAGGCCAGAGATTTTTATGTGTGAGAGGGCAGACTTTGAAGACATTATTTGTTACCAGTATTGAAAATGTATGTAAATCCCCCGTCGACTTTGCTGAGACGACATCCTCAACAAATTCTCCACCTCAGTGTAGCTGGGTGAGTGATTGGATGTGAGTGTTTTGGAAGTTTACAGTATGTAGAAGAACAGTTAATGTAGGAGACCAGTCATCCTGTGACCCCATAAACAGTCCCCAGCTGTAACCAGGACTGCCTTCACTGAGAGAATGTGTATCAATCTTCAAATACACACTTCTCCTCAGGAAATGTTTTTACGTCTCTCAGTGAATACTGGAACCTGGACTGAGTGTTTGCTAGGCTGTCTGTGTGGTGATTTAATGAAGGCCTTCTTGAAAGCTAAAAGCAAATACATCACTATTTGCACTGTTTGAAGAGGATTGGGAGCATGTTGATGTGACAACAGGCAGCTAATTATCGTCTGCATTCCCTTCCTTTTATCCAGTCGCAGCCTTGGCCGCTTCTCATCGGGCTATGACCAGACTCAGTTCAATCCCCACCTCTTCTCTGGCGACGCCGCCGCCCGGGGCGCCGCCTACAGCCACTACCTGCAGGGAACCTCCCTCACAGTCCCCGGCCTGGAGGATTACCAGAGCGGGGCTGTCGGGACCAGCAGCTACGGCACCCCCTCTACACTACAGCAGGCCCTGCTCTCCCCAACTCCTTTGGACTACCACCCACAACAGCACGTCACTCCCACCCTGCAGGGCCTCCTGTCCCCCCGCCACTCTTTAACAGGCCACACCGACCCCAGGCTGCCGGTTCAAGACCTGGCTGCCTTGTTGAAGAGGCAGAGCCCCCGGCCGGGCTCAGCAACCCCAACACAACCCAGTGGTGCGCCCCAAGAGTATGGAGAGATGCTGCTTCTTCGCCAGCTGAGCCAGGGTGAGAACTTGGAGCCGCCGGCGCCGCAGGGTGCCGCCGGAGGCCAACACTACCACCACCTCCTCCAGATTCGACCCCCGGATGTCCAGCCGCAGCAGCAGCAGCATCCGGCCCAGGCACCTTGCCCCAGCTTACCTCACTCGGAGAGCATGGAGGAGGATGAGGCGCCGGCGGCTGGCTACCACCACCCACACGAGGGCCTGCTGGCCAAGGCAGGAGAAGGTCATGAGCTCCTGGGGCCTCCCCGAGGAGGCACCCCGCCCTACAACTCCCCTACACACAGGCATGGTGGCTTCATAAGGAATGCTCCAGCAACTAGAGGTAAGACCTGTTTACGTAGCTGTTATAAAACTCTAGGGCTGCAACTAATGATTATTTTCATCGTTGATTAATCTGTTGATTATTTACTCGATTAATCGATTAGTTGTTTGGTCTATAAAATGTCATCAAATGGTGAAAAATGTCGATCAGTGTTTCCCAAAGCCCAAGATGATGTCCTCTAATGTCTTGTTTTGTCCACAACTCAAAGATATTCAGTTTACTGTCACAGAGGAGTAAAGAAACCAGAAAATATTCACATTTAAGAAGCTGAGATCAGAGAATTTAGACTTTTTTTTTCTTAAAAAATTACTCAAACTGATTAATCAATTATCAAAATAGACAGAACCCATTGACTTCCAGACGAGGGAATCGTCGTGCTAAAATGCTAACTCATTTTAGGGTTTTAGGACTCATTCATGCAGCACTCTATTTTCTAAGCTACTGTAGCGAGCGGTGTCATATTTGTTGAGGCTTTCGTCATACGGAAGTAGGCGTGGTTTCATCGCTCAGCCCCTTGCCCACTTTTTTTCAAATTTATGCAGTGGGTGGCCTCAGACTCAGACCTGGGGGTGAAGTTACACTTTAAAAGATCTCTTATCTCACATTAATATTAGCATCAGAGCCAACAGAGTTTATTTATTACTTTTCTTGGAAAAATTATAACACACTATATTCATTGTCGACATCTTTTCCGTCAGAATCTGAGCATGCGGAATGCAGGCCCCAAGGGCAGGCCATGGAGGTGCCCGATCATAATGGTGTGGGCTATTCACGAGGTCCCCAGGGTGACGCCTATAGGTCCCGTGGACAGCTACAGCGCCACCACACCATCCAGACCTGTGACGATGCCTATGTGAGTGAAACTGATCAATCACATTATGGTATTAGCTGAAGTTAAGCCTGCAGCATTCACTAATGTAACTGTGTTTTTTAAATGTACTATCACTGTGATACTGTGCAAAAGGGATGGCAGGAACAATCTCACATTTGTATGGCATGTTAATATTGGGTGGGTTTGTATTGGAGAGAATGATGCATCAGCTCATCTTGCTGGAGAGAGCCTGTTTAGTAGGATGACAGCTGAAGTCAGAAAGCAATGCATGACTGAATGAGTCTAGAGGTCATATTCATTTAGATGTTTTTTGGGCGCATACCCAATCATCCAAACAAATTTACCGTAGCTGCTAGAAGCTGCTCATTAAATATCAGTAGTGTTTTTTTCTGTGTCTAAAACGGTTGTTCACTCTCTTGTCCAGGATCAGGCAGAGCCCATGTCGGGGATGAGCCTGTTGGCCGGGAAGGCATTAAGCTCCGCTCGCATGTCGGACATTCTCAGCCAGACGTCACTGACAGGAAGCCAGCAGCTGCACCAGCGGGAAGAATCGGGTCAGTAGGAGAAAATGCATTCATCTACTTTAAGATACACCTGAAACATTGGGCGGGGTTTTTCTTTGTCCATATCAGTCAAAGATGTGTGTGTTTCCTCACGCAGAGTGTGATGTGGAAGGGGAGCACCATGCGGCAGCCTGCTACCCCTCCTCCTGCACCAGTGACATGCTCCTCAGCTACAAGCCCCCCGACCTGCAGTACAGCATGGAGCAGGCTGGGGTCTAGCACAGGTACTCACTAGTGCTGCCCGATAATTCGTGTTTTCATCGTATTTTCATAGTCTTTATGATTGTCTTTACTATGAGTGAAATTTTGGAGCTTTTTACTAAACCAGTTGATGATTTTTAAATGTTTCTTTGTCCTCGGGATGTAGTTTTTGACAGGAACTTGACTAAGTTGCTCCTGAACGTTAGTCTCCGATACGGGTCAAGGTCCTGATCCTGCATTTTCCACTATGCAACTCATATGCGTTTTTCATTAGACGCTCCCTGCCTGGTTTATTTCCATGTTTTTACAACTCCACACCCCCCAGTTTGTAGCATAGGTTTTCTGTTAAAAATGTGTAGTCTCCAAGCAGAAGCAAGATAACCCCAACATTGGAAAGCTGTTTTCAAAGGCAGAGTAATACTCCCTCTGACAAGTAAACGGATATTCAGGTGTAAAGCCGGTGGAGCGGCCTTTTAAAGGTGGTTGGTCCAGTCCAATCCAGATTAGCAAACATCCTTGTTAATACTGTGCACTTTAAAGACACCCTGCAGTGAAATAATAGTATTTTTTTTTGTTTTCCATTTAGTCTTTGATCTAAAATGATTTCTCAAAATCTAATGTTTATGCCGTCCGCTGCTTGTGCTGCCCGCGCAATTCAATAAATATACAAATGTCAATTAGATAATAATCATCCGCTTATAGCGATCAATTTGACCCGGACATGCGTGATCACTATAAGCGGTTTCCACTGTAAAAGTAAGTAAATGTAGAGGCAGGATGATTCCAAATATGAACTGTTTCCTCTTTCCTTCTGTCTCCCTTTAGTATCCTGTGTACAGCGGTCCATATCAGCCATCCTGAGTTGTGTTGACTTGAGTTGAGCAGCATCACGCCAAACCACCGTTCTCTGCCCAAACGGGGGCGCTCTACGTCCATCTGTCTGTCTCCAACTGTCCCTTTGGGAGGGCAGTCTGCGCAAAGAGAGGGGGAGTGTGGGTGGGTGTAGACATTAGAGGGGTGGGGGTCACAGGCGGGGCCTCGGGAATCAAAGGTCAAAGTGCCAGCATTTTTCTGCACAGACATCCAGCATTCATCGCCGCCGGTTGTCTCCTCTTTTCACCTCCCTCATCGTGGGTAGATTGGGGTTCCACTCCTCCCTCTTTCGACTCGACCCCCCTCACCTGCTGCCCTGACCTAATTCCCCCGCCCCCACCCCACCCCTCAACCCTTTCACCCTTCGTCTTCTGTTAACTGTTGGCATACTTCATTATGTGCCTCATTGGCCAACGCATTGATACAGTCATAGTCGCAAGAGTCCAATAACACAAAGAAACATACACACTGCTGCCACAAACCCAAAGTATTCACATTAGGTGTGAGTGTGTGTGTGCATGACTGAGAAGAAGAGGTGAGCGGAGGGGAACGGTGTCTACGAGGTTCAGTCTGCTCCTCCATCTCCTCCCCCACCCCTCCCCCTCCTGCTGTCCCCCTGCAGCAGATCATTCCGGAGCGGGCTGAAATCTCAGCGGTGGCGGCGGCAGCGGCCCCTTTTTCGGCCGGGCGGCGGGTGTTTTGGGTCAGGCTCCAACAAACCCGCTCTCTCCAAAGATGGAGCTCAGTGACATCGCACAGGACAAACCAGCTCTCTCATTGTTTTTTTTCTTGTTCTAGCATTCATTTTCCTTTTTTTTTAAATTTTATTTTACGGCTAATGTCCATGTAGGCATTATGGTCAATATTGTTACTCTTATTGTTGTTACTGTTTTCCGTAAAAGAGGTTTTATTATAATGAATATTATTATTATTATTAAAGGAAAACAGTTCTGTGTTGCAAGGAAGACAACATTGTTCTTTGATTACTTAAGTAATTCTGCACTTTCGGTTCAAGCTATCCTCTCTCTGTCTGTTTCCTCCTCGCAGTTCCTCGCTCTCTGTCATGCTGTTACCCGCTTTTCAAACCCGCCCTCCCCTCCTCCAACTTCCCCCCACCTCGGGTTAGCTCTTTGCTCCTTCCTCCTTTCCCATGTCAGTGACAGTGTATTGCATTGTGGGTAGTTTTACCAGCTCCTTTCCTTGTACAGTGATGCCATGTATAGAACGCTATTGCAATTTCTGTATCAAATCCTTTCTTTTTTGTCACCTTTTTTTTGTTTTTAGATGTTGTTGGGGAGGCTTTTTTTTATATCGGTATTGTTTATCATTTGTACTTTTGGATGTCTTCTTTTTGTTTGTTTTTTTGTTTTATGAATCTTGAGATTTCTAGCCAAAAGAGGACAGAGAGAAGAGAGACAGTGCTCTTTCTGTGTCGTGAAAAGAAGATTGTTCTTATTTGTTTTAATATTATTATTATATCGAGACACTTGAATAAGAGGAGAGTAATTATTTTGTGTTGCTTTTTTTTGAAAGTATCATTTCAATCGATGTTGTTGTGACTGTCATTCTTGTTGATGTTGGGCCTGTTTTCTGTTAATGGGGTAGTTGTGGCAGGCTATACAGGGTCAGGCTTTGGTCTTTGTCCGGGTTGGTTCGGGTGCTACAGAGACTTCACGCTCTAAAAAACAAAAAGAGACAACAAAATAAAAGAAAACAAGGGAATAACTTGTAATATAGCTGACATATCATCCTGAACATCCCAAGTGTGGAGACGGACAAACCCACTTCTCTTTCTGCTGTGATCCTCCCACCATCTTTTATCGGCTTCTGATCGGACGACGCCTTACGGACGCGGCCCCTTCCTCCCAGGCTAACCTTGTTACTGTGGCGACCAAGGAGGAAACTACTATTACTCGACCCCTGTCTACCCTCTTTTTTGGTTTCGGCCTCGCTTTGCCCCTCCCAAGCCTGGACGGGAAGATCGCAGGAGGCGTTTCATGAACAGTTAATGGATCTAGTTGTGGTTGGATACACCTGGACACACCTCCAAACCATAAAAGGGAAACATTTCAGGAGGTGACCGTAGGAAGGAGCGGCTTGAATTGGACTTCACAGCAGAGGAATACAAGGTTGTGGCCAGAGCGGCGGGCAGGGTGTGCCCACCTTAAACATATCTACCAAGGCCTGTGCCCTAAACTGAGTCAAGCACAGCCAGATGGAGGCTACAGCACACTGGGGACCACAGCAGAAGATTGAACCTCCCTTTGTTTTTTTTTTATTTAATTTTATTGTTTGACCTCTATTTATCCTCCCATATACAGTACCCCTGGGCCAGCAAGAGACTGTGGTGCAAAAGAATAAAGCTCCACTTGTATGTATTCATACTGGCCAGATTTCACAATACCTGGCTGCACGGTTGACTTTTAATATGCTATATATACATCATGAAAGCTGGAGATGATGTCATGCAGCGCCTGTGCTCTCCATTCGCACCGTGTCACTTCCTGTTTTCCAACACTCGCTCTCCTTCAGAGCAGAGTGGATTAGCTTCAGCGGTAAATCATAATCCTTAAAATGAGAGGAGTTAACAGGGAAGAAGGATGGATTAGGATCTAGGGCTGTCAATCGATTACAATATTTAATCGCAAATTAATCGCACATTTTTTATCTGTTCACAATGTACCTTAAAGGGAGATTTGTCAAGTATTTAATACTCATCAACATAGAAGTGGACAAATATGCTTGCTTTATGCAAATGTATGTATATATTTATTATTGGAAATCAATTAACACAAAACAATGATAAATATTGTCCAGAAACCCTCACAGGTACTGCATTTAGCATACAAAATATGCTCAAATCATAACATGGCAAACTGCAGCCCAACAGGCAACAACAGCTGTCAGTGTGTCAGTGTGCTGACTTGACTATGACTTGCCCCAAACTGCATGTGATTATCATAAAGTGGGCATGTCTGTAAAGGGGAGACTCGTGGGTACCCATAGAACCCATTTTCATTTGCATATCTAGAGGTCAGAGGTCAAGGGACCCCTTTGAAAATGGCCATGCCAGTTTTTCATCGCCAAAGTTTAATGCAAGT
Organism: Adelosebastes latens; assembly: GCA_916700685.1. NCBI lineage: Eukaryota > Metazoa > Chordata > Actinopteri > Perciformes > Sebastidae > Adelosebastes > Adelosebastes latens. The sequence continues at coordinate 46,188 of CAKAKR010063329.1, forward strand.
TTGGAGCGTAATTTTAACCTCCTTCACGACAAGCTAGTATGACATGGTTGGTTCACTTTATCTTTTAAAACTGAGCCCAGTACAACCTAAAAATCAAAAGTTGCATTAATGCGTTTAAGAAATTAGTGGCGTTAAAACAAATTTGCGTTAACGCGTTATTGTCGCGTTAACTTTGACAGCCCTAATTTCTTCCCAAACTGAGTCAATGTCTCTCGTTGGGCAGAAGACGCTTGTTTTCATTCCATCTCCCTCCAGCTCTCATTCGTTCCTCTTTCAGATCTGCCCTCCTGTTCTTTTTTCATTGTTTACACCAAGCCAAAGGTGAGATCTGGAAGAGAAAGAATGGTGGGTGTTGGAGAGGAAACGTCTGGAATGGAAGACATCGCATGTCTCTTGTCCCCACGGCAGGATAGAAACTCTAAAATTAAGACCAGAGGCTCCACGTTGTCTAACATTGTGACCAGAGCTGTTGTTTCAGATCTGTGTTGAGGAGGGAAAGAGCAGAGGCACACAGGAAGGGACAGCTGGAGTGAATGGAAAGCACTGCAGATGACTGAGAGGTAACGCTGCACACACATCATCTTCCGCTTGATCAGACTGACCCTTCTCCTTTTTTCTTTCTATCTTAACTCTTCCACCTCTCCCCCTCCCCTCCGTCTTTTCTCTCTCCATCCCAGCCTCCCTGCTCGGCAAGCCAGCTCTGCTCTACTCCTGTTTCTTAGGTTCATTTTGTTTTCTATCAGTTCATTTTGTCCTTTTTTTTGTTTTTATGTTCATTTCTGTTGAGTACAAAAATACTAAAGTGCAACAACAATGATTAAAAAAAGAATATCAACCAAACTGAGATGAATAAATAAATATATATAAATAAAGAAATAATTTAAAAAGGTCATGACTTGTGTGTCTTTGTGTTACCTGCTGCAGGAGTCATGATGGAGCATTGTAAGCGCTTACAGTGCAGTTTCAAAATAATTAGACCGTCACAATATTAAAGGATAATGCCACGTTTTAGCCTACAAGTCATTTTCAATTTTAACATTTTACATCAGTTTTTCCCTCCTTCCAGGCAGCCATTGATTTAGTTCATGTTAGGCTATCGCAATTAACATAATGATTCATCGTTTGCTCTATAAAATGTTTGAAAATTCAAACAAAAATGATTTCCCGAAGCCCAAGGAGGCATCTTCAAATAGCTAGTTTTTTTTCCAACCGTCGAATACCCAAAGATACTCGGACTATCTTATAAGACAAAGAAATGCAGCAAATCCTCCCAATTGAGAAGCGGGAACCAGGAAATGTTTTTTGCTTGAAAAATGATTAATTAACAAAAAGGTTTCTGTCGATTGACTAATGGATTACTCAACTTGTCACTCCGTGATGATGTAGTTGTCAGTGCACATTGATTAACAAATTTAACACTCAAATAGACACAATACCATAAATATATTAATGGGAAAAATTATTTATAAACAGCGCATAATATAAACAATCTTGATACAGATCCCTGATATTTGTTTATTTAAACAAGTGGAACATTTTACAGTGCTCTCTAGTGGACGAACTATCTAATGGTCACGGTGACACTTAATGTCGGTTACGTTCCAAATCGCATACTTTTTTCTTTTTACTTTTAATACGTACTGCAGCTGCCCTTACAACGTACACACTGTTGCATGCAGTATTCATACAATTGAGACATACCTCTTTATCATAACATTGCATCTTGAACTTTGACCCTCTTGCTCATATTTCTGCTGCGCAGAGGATTGTGGGTCAGAATAGCCAGAAAAGCGTGCTGGCTTGCAGACTGCAAACTGAGACCGGATGTAGTAGAACATCCTGATATTTTAGGCATATTGCATTTGACATACTATGATATTGGAAAATACTAAATCTTATAGTAGTATATAGGTATTGGACCGCACAGATACTGAATTACCGCAAACCTACTTTGGCATTTTTGTACTGCAACTTCCTGTTACTTATCGGCTAATATGCTGATATCAGTATATCTGCAAAAAGCTGATATCTGCCTGGACGATTTATTGATAGAAAGTAGTTCTAAATCTTTGGAGATGCAAATAATTTCCCCATTTCCCATAACCGCAGCTTGGTGTTTATAGCAATACAGAATTAAAAGGAAACCAGTGGCTGAAAAATTGTCCTTTAAACCTGAATGTTTGCGGGGACGCTTTGCTCCTCAGTGTTTGCACATTCTTTGCAGGAGTTTCATCCATTGTGTCACTGAAAGGTGAGTGGGTTTTCTTTGCTTAAATGCAGCAGGAGTTACCTGTTTGTGTCTATCACCAACCAGTCCTGTCAGCATTATCTTACCAGTATCTGTTTACATGTAGGGATGGGTTCAAAGTGTCTTAACTTGTGTCATCAGTCATGAAGCCTAACCTTCTGTTGACCTTGTTCCACAGTTGATTGAAGTGACAGGAACAAGGAAATGCAGTATTTGCCAGACATCGCTTTTTGGCCTGTTTTCCAGGCACTTAAGGACAGAGTTTTCAACTAAAAATGACAGTATATCCTGGCGAGCAATTTAAGCTTGAATTTTGACATTAGCACGGGACATATTATTACATGAGCTTGTTCCTTTTGTCTGCCTTTTTGGCTGCAGTGCTCTGCAATGCCGCTGCTCAGGTCTGTAGAGCTGCACTGCAGAGGCTCTTCAGTCTGAAGTAATTGAGCTCAGACACTGTGAGCCATGTTTGTGTATCAAGGGTTACTTTAACATGCCTGGTGACAGGAAGAGATCGGTTTATCCCCGCTGAGCTGACAGTTTACTCTCCTTTATCCACCACAAGTCCATGTAGTGGATCGTTAAAGATTGATGTTTTGCACACTCTTGTCTTCTAGCCTGTGTATCCTCTCCCACATCGGCTCTTTTTTGTCCCTCACGACTCTGTGCCCACTCTCCTCTCTCTCTCTCTGCATCCTCTGCTGCTTTCCCTTTCTCCCTGCCTTCCTTCTCTCCCTCTCTCATCCCCTCCTCCCTTCCCACTCTCTCCTCCTGACTGCCTGCGTCAGCCAGCTAGTAAACGCTGCTACTGGAGCTGCTGTACCCTGCAGAGTGTGTGTGTGTGTGTGTGTGTGTGAGTCTACGCAGATGGGAAAGCAACTGAGTCAGGGAGGGCTGCCTCTCATCCTCTCCGCTGTTATCACCATCCTTCACTCTCCCTCCTCTACACCTCCGCTGCCATGGAGCTCCAGCAGGCTGAATCACAACAGCGTCTGCAGAAAGGGCTGAGGTAATACTGTGTCTCTGTGTGTGTGTTTGTGTGTGTGTTGTAGCCGGCTTTCTTTCTGCATTTCAGTGCACACATCTGCATTGAAATGCCTGCATGCAGCCTTACAAAGTGGAGACCCACAGTGTCTTGTATAGCCCCCTTGTTTTGTCAGTGCAACCCCCAGCATCCTCACCCAAAGGGCTCTAACACCTTCTATCATGCGTGCAAGAATGTTCTTGATCGTCTCCGTATGTGTGGGATTTATGAGTGTTTCCTTGACGGCTCAGTTCCTGCTTTTCGTCCGAGGTGCTCACACATATCACATGACCCAGATTGCAAGCAAGCACTATGCATTACTCATTCCCCGCACTCACTGTGTGTATGTGCACAATCACCTTCGATCCGAGCAGGCCTGTGAGTGTTTTTGTATTGTAGTGATGGGGTACAGTAAGTCTGCAAAATCAGAGCAAACCAGGCAGTGAATTATTGAAAAGTGAGGCATGTCTTGTGTTGCTGTGTTTTTGTCTTGCATCTCAGTCTCACCCAACATGAATTCACCAGAATCACAAACCAAAAATCCTCATGTACACCCAGTGGAACTGAGCCATGTAGATAGTTTTATCCTTTGAGATATGCGTCTCTGAGATTTCTGCTGGTGCTCCCCCCTCAGGATAACCCATTGAACCTCATTATGGACATGTCATTTCTCCTCCAAGCAGGTAGATGTGTATGCGTGTGCGCTGCTCCGTTGGGCCAGTATGGAGTGTGCGTGTCTGAGAAGGTGGGCGTCGGGCTCTGCCGTCGTGTTCCTTCACACACTGGCCTTATCCTGGGCAGGTAAGGAAGGCACACTGCACCTGTAACCTACATCACCTGTTCCTCTTGCTTGATTGGAATTTAACCAAAAATGACCTCACGGTTATTGCACAGCATCCATCTTAAAGGGATAGTTTGGGTGTTTTGAAGTGGGGTTGTATGAGGTACTTATCCGTAGTCAGTGTATAGAGAGGTGAAGTCCCGCCCCTTCCGGTGGACCTCATGGGACCTTGTTTCAGAAAAAATGTGAACGGTAGTCAACGGCGAGAGACAAATATTTTTTTGATCCTGTCTATATTGCACCAGGAATCACACATATGATGTTTGTCAATTTAAAACATAATTTTGCAAGTCAAGAAAGTGGCAGTTTGTCGTAGTATCATTTAGTTTTGTTTGAAACCGCTCAGTGAACTACATCTCTCGTCTCGCACAATATACGTCACCAACACTAGCTAGCTAGCTAACTTAGCTATGTTCTACACACAAATGAAACGTTATCTTACCTGGTCTTTTTATCAGCCAGGAAACGAAAGAACAAGTCAGACCCGATGCTGGTGTGAGTACATCCCAGTACGAAACACACAGGAATCGTAGCTTCAGAGAGAGAGACGTCTCTTACGTAACTTTTGTGTGTGTAGTCTTTCTAATTATGTATTTTCCCAGACTTCAACAGTTTTATAAAAAATTTTGACTTTTTTGACTTTCAAAATTATGTTTTAAATTGACAAACATCATATGTGTAATTCATGGTCCAATTCAAACGGGATCAACAAAAATATTTGTCTCTTGCCGTTGACTTCCGTTCATATTTTTCCGAAATAATGTCCCATGGCGCCTCGCCTCTCAATTATATCCACATCAACACTAATCCTCTAATCACAGGTGCAACTGAGCCCGCTCCCAAAATTGACGGACGGCACCGAGCGGCCGTGACGCTGCAGGAGAACATTACACACTGGTTCAACTGCCAATCAGACGGCTGGGATTCCCGCGCCCCTCCCATGCTGACGTGGTACCTGAACGGGGAGCAGCAGAGAGAGCCGCCGCCCAAACATGGACATTTGAAAGACCTTGAGGTCATCAGACCGGGGCCCAATCACAACAGCACCTTCTCCCTGCGGGCCAGGAAGTGGGACCGGGAGCTGGTGTGTGTCGCGTCGAACCCCAGGACGGGAGAGAGCTACAACGCCACGGTCAAACTCAACGTCCAGTGTGAGTCTGTGTGACATATTTCAGGATTGTAAGAGCTATTTCCTGTTGATACCGTGAATAAAGTCGTTCCTCTCCTCCCAGTTCAGCCAGAGATCCTCAAGCTGAACGCCCACTACAGTGAAACCTCACACCCCGGTCTCTCCCTGGTCCTCTTCGCCTTGGTACGCTCCAACCCGCCTGCCACCATCACCTTCGTGGACCAGTCCGGCCAGCAGGTGGCCAACACTTCCGACTTCCTCATCCTGGACTCGCGGAGCCACCCCTGGTTGACCAATCACACACTGAAGGTCACGCTGGGGAGCCTATCAGGGAACATCTCGCTGAACGTCAGCAACAGTGTGGGAACGGTGCAGAGCAACCTCACGCTGGCAGGTCAGTGATGGTGTCCTGGCTAGCTTCATGTGCACCATACAGAGCGGCATCAAGCTTCTCATCTAACTGTCCGTGAGATAAGCGAAAAGTTCCCAAAGTGTCAAACTATTCCTTTAACTCTCTGCCTCTCCTTCTCTCTCCAGAGTTCCTGCAGTCTCGTGTGGAGGTGCCCATGCTGGGAATAGTGACCGGGGGAGCCATGGCCTTCATGGCCCTCCTTATCCTCAGTCTGATAGTCCTCTGCCTCATGCAAAAAAACAAGACCAAGTCCTTTGGTGAGACTAAAGTGTGTTTGTGTGTGTGTTGAGCAACTCAGCTGGAAAATGTGTGACTGTAGCATTGTAGTATATACTGTATAACACTATATGGATCGTCAGCAGGATAATATATCTCCTTGTATTGTGTTACAGACGAGCCAGTGGAGATTCTGATGACCAAGAAAAGGTAAATAAAGTAATCAGACTTCTGTCAGTGGATATTTGTATGAATCAGAATGGAGAGCAAGTAAAGCAGCCCAACAAGAGGGATAGAAATACAGTAGATAGATATGTGATAGACTGTATCTCTTTATCCCTGAGGTGGGCTAAAGTTTCCATTATACGTCAGCTGTTATTGTCTTGCTACCGGATATGTTGTCTGCCATATTTTGACTTGCTTCCAAAAAGAAAAAGGTGAAATAAGTGCAGGTCTGATCCTGTTGGGAAGTTTTAAGACTGACTAAAGGAAGAAATTCAATGATTCTGTTCAGAAAATTTCCCTTTTCCCCCATTCTCTACAAGTGAGAGAGTAACAGATTTATCACATATGTTAACTCTTTAATGTCCTCACTAAGAAAAAAGCAATCGAAGCATCTTTGCATTTTCTATGTCCCTGTGGCAATGATATCAGCAATCAATGTTTTTTTAAACGGACCCCTTATTTTTTTTTATTATAGGCCTCTATCAAACAGTTGAGATGTCGCTTCATGGTAAAATAGAATACAAACCATGTATTGTTTTTATGCTAGTAATAGGTTAATATACCAACATATGTCAATTTGTTACCATGAAATTAGTAGTATTACGAGTACTATCAGTATTTCCATGTATTTATTCTAGATATTTACTGAGTGGTAGAGATAACAGAACATATGTAACTTCATATTAACTGTAAATTAAATTGACATTTTGGGAAATCCTTTTTTTTTGCTTTCTTGCTGCGAGTTAGATGAGAAGATCGACACCACTCTCATGTCTGTACAGTAAATATGAAGCTCCAGACAGCGGCCCGTTAGCTTAGCTTAGCATAAACACTGGAAACTGGTGGATTTTGTTACCGTTGGACCCGGCTAGCTGTTTCCAGTCTTTGTGCTAAGTTAAGCCAACGAGCTGCTCGTTGTAGCTTCAAACTAACATTCAGCAAGAAAGTGAATAAGCAAATTTTCTCAAAATGTTGTACTATTTTTTTAAAGCATCACATATTCAGTCATGGCGATTCAGCACTTCACAGACACTTTGAACACTGGACACAGGTAGAAGATGTCCTGCAGACAGTAGGTGCATTTATACACTACATCCACCTCTCACTTGTATTGTGAAGAATGACAACTTATTTAATGTTGACAATAATCAAGTGAGGGTTAAGGCTTGTAGACATCCCCAATCTCCTTTTATAATCCCTACAACCACCTCCCTCTCACCGACTCTGTATCACACACCTATCACTGCATCTTATCAAATAAATTCCATCTCAGCATCATTAGTGGATTGGAAGCAAAACACTGATGAAAGCGTTTTTGTGCTCTTATGAATATTTGATGTCCATCCTGCTGACCAATAGCACGTCTAATCCAAGTTGGATATCTCCCCTCTGTAAATTTCCTTTACAGCGACTCAGCCAATCTGAAGACAGAGAAAGCTGATAAGACTTACATCCCCAGAGACAACATGTCTGTGCCGTCCAACATGCAGCTCAACGACCTCAACACTCTGAGAAAAGGTACGAATTTATGAAGCATCCTCATCTCATACACCCGTACAGATGTGTAGAGCTGTGCAGTAAGGGAGGGCAGACATTGGCCGAGTACAGTACATGCTAAGAGAAATTTAGTGTCTGCATATTGGGGTAAACTGGGGTAAGACACCCCCTTAAAGGAGCAGTGTGTAGGATCTGCCGATATCTAGCGGTGAGTGTGCAGATTTCAGCCAACTTAAGCTTCTCCCGTGTGCCAAGCGTGTTGGAGAGCTACGGTGGCCGAAACGAAAACTCGAATGGCGCTCTCTAGAGCCAGTTGTTGTAAGAGTAGTGTAGGTCATTTGGAGCAGAGCCAGTGCTTAGAGTGTGTGTTTGTACGTGGGAAGTGAGTGGTGAAGCAAGAAATAGAGAGCGGCGGCGTCCGGAGAGACGTTATTGACTCCGGCCCAAGCCGTTCTGGGCTACTGTAGAAACATGGCAGTGCAACATGGCGGACTCCGTCAAGAGGACCCGCTCCCTATGTAGATATAAACGGCTCATTCTAAGGTAACGAAAACACAGCAACTCTTATTTCAGATGATTATACACTAAAGAAAACATACTTATTAATATTATATTATATTTCTGCCAATAGATCCCCCTAAACATTCATACTTTACACACTGGTCCTTTAAGAACAATGTTTATTTATATAATTTGAGTCAATATAATATGTACACAAGAAGTATGCTCAAGTAAACCAATTAAATCATAACATAACAGCTTTGTTATTATAAAACTAAATGTAAAAACTTGTAACCCAGGATCATGGGGGAAGATGCTCCCCCTACTGGGGGATTAGATGTTTCCTATAAACATGGCGAAAGTGGATTTTTTATGGCTGTTGACAGAGATATCCAAAATTCCCTGTTTAAAAACCTTTGATTCTAATTATATACAAAATGAAACAAGAATTTTGAACCTGGTTTTATCCAATGTTCAGATTTCTGTTCTGTAAATGTGTGCAAATTAGCACAAATTATATAATGCCTCATTTGCATATTTTTTAGGTAAAATTTCAGAAAACTTATGGCCTTAATGTAAGTAATCAACTGGGGGAAGTTTCATGGTGATATCTATTAGTTAAAACTTTTACCCTATTCACCTGGGGTGTCTCCCCTTGGAGTGTATTTCCCAAAAACTCTCCCTGCACACTCAGCCATAGTCAACATCTCTCTTGTATTCCGCTGTGTCCTCTGTCCTTCTTGCATCACTCCTCGTAGCCCGAGAGGCCGCCCTGCAGAACAGTGTGGGAGAGAAGAAGGAAGAGGAGGAGGAAGATCTGTCTTTAGCCTACGCCGCCAGAGGTCAGGCAAATGCTCTCTCCGATACGGTTGCATTTTGTTCATTATTTATACTTCATATTCCGTGTGGAGGAACAGCAGCGAGTGTTTTACTTTTTCTCTTTGAATGCGATGGTTCCCAGGTTTTGCCAGATATCCGATGGTGGGCTACATCTACAAGGTGAACAGCACAAGCAGCGAGGAGATCTGGCTCTGACTGACCTCAAAGTTACGCACAAACACTGTACATGCATGCATAACTACTTCCAACGGTGCAAACCAAGAGCAACTGCCATTCAACCAATCATCAGTCACCTTCAAAGCTGGACCAGGATGACGAGGATGTCTACATACAGTATCAACACGCTCCGTTCCTCAAGTTCATCCATGAACTCGAATTTCTTGTTCACAAAAAACAAAACATGTGGATGTTTCTGTCTCTCTGAATCAAGTGCTCTGGTCTATATACACCCCTGATGTGTCGTCTAAACAATGCAAAGTCTGAACTCTACATATAAATGCTCATATTCTCTATGTTTGATGACTTGATCTCCTCCTGTAACCACATGCTCATGATGTCCTCCTCCCTGTTGCATTACTGGAATGCATTAACTGTTCTATGCTAACACCAGAAAGATACTGTACTGTACTGTACGTGAGATTTTGACCAATAATATCCAAATAAGATGGTGCATATTTATGGAGTTTGTATTTGTATATGGACATGTAATATGTATATTTGTATGCATATGTATATGTGTATAAAAGAGGACGTCTAATAAAGATAATATTGAAATTGTTATGAAGTGCTGTGGTTTGTATTGGCGCCCACCAGGGGGTGCTGTAGGGTGCTTTACAAGCTGGAAAACATGGAGGACTTTAGAATCAGAATCAGAATCAGAATTGTTTTTATTGCCAGGTGTAAGAGATTTACACTAGGAATTTGCTTTGGTTATGTTGGTGCAAGTCAAACAGTATAACA
>CAKAKR010063330.1:5689-44522 GCA_916700685.1 Adelosebastes latens
TTTTTTCAGTTCATTTAGCTTAGGCACTGTGAAGAAAACACTTATAATGGCAGGGAAAACCCTGATGTTTATTAATTGTATCCACATTTTGGCAAATTTGGGAAATCACCAAGAGTCATAAAATCAGTTTTCTGCAACACTTTGGAATATTAAGCGCCTATCTGGCGGCCATTTTGAAAAATGGCTGCCACGGCCCTCAGGCCCCAAATTAATCATGCCCTGATATCTATATCTTTTCATAACATATAAACCTACATCTGTGCCAAATGTGTTGATTTTATCGCAAAATGCACAGATCTTTTACTTAAAGGTCCCATATTATAAAAAAAGTGAGATTTTCATGTTTTTTTATTATAAAGCAGGCTTAAGTCCTATATAAATACTGTGAAAGTATTGAAACACTCAATCCACAGGGAAATACACACAGCCCGTATTCAGAAACCCTGCATTTGAAACAAGCTGTTAGGATTTCTGCCCATTCGTGATGTCACGAATATACAATATTTAGACCCTTTACACAGTTTTAAACGTAAACATTCTAAATGTGTCCAAGTTTATTTCCTGTTACAGTGTATGTGAATGTCATCAACTGACAGGAAGTAAACATGGACACAAGCTGCTGCCTAGCCTGTCAAAATGTGCTAAAACTGAGCTTTTCAGACAGAAGGTAAATACAGGCATATTCAGGCAGACAGTATGAGGGAAATAAAGGTTTTTTTAAACATTAAAGTAGGTAAACATGTTCTACTAGAAACACAAAATACAAGTTAGAACCTGAAAATGAGTATAATATGGGACCTTTAAGTAAAAATATCTAAGTACTTCTTCCACCACCACTAATGGTAACTAGCTGCCAGGTAAAAGTAGTGGAACAAAGAGGAGGCTACTTTATTTCCCTCTGAGGAGTATTGGAGTAGAAGTATAAAGTACCATGAAGTACTCGAGTAGAGTACCATGAGCAACCTAACTGTACTCCGTCATGTTCCGCCTCTGGGTGTTTCACCTAACGGCCGGTGCTTCCCCTTCAGTCCACTAGCTGACAGGAGGAGGAGCTGTTGCTCAACTACCAGGGAAGTAGAGGAGGTGTTCAGAGTAAACCAAGCTGCTCTCATGTCAACTAATGGACCAGTAAAGTCATCATTTATCCAGCTCTCCTCTCGGTAGAGTGTTAGACGGTCACTTTTACCTAGTTTTAGAGTAACATCAGGAGGACTCAGAGAGCAGCAGCAACGGCCCGCGGCTGGTGAGTAACGACAGCTCCGGTAAAACTGTCTCTTCAGGAAATGTGTCAGTCGAAGAAATATCCGTCTGTAGCATCTGTCACAAAGTTAGCGAGGGGTTGAGAAGTTTAACTTTAAATCACTCGATTATCTGCATTATTAACAAACTACTAACTTAGCTTGTTAAACTCACCCTCACACAACAAGGGGAACATTTGTACACCTGTTTATCTTCTTGTTTTCTCCTCCTGATCAGAGATGTTAGCTTATTACACACTTGCTCAATAACTGTTACAACACAAGTAAAACACTACTTTCTCCAAGCAGGACTGTTAACTCTGACCACAGTGTTTGGATCCATATGTTGGCTGCAGTATGTCTGACAGAGGAAGCTGGCATCTCATTTAGTGGTTTTTCAATATTAAGTAAAATAAAAGTGTTTATTAGTTGCCTAACAGGCCTCCTGACCACCAGTGGACACATGAGGACCAGCTGAGGGTCATTACATTTAGTTGAAATTTCTTTTCAGTTAATCACTTTGAGTGTTTGTTTGCTAGAGAATGAGTTTAATGTGCCTCATTGACTGCTGCTGCTGCTGCTGCTGATAAATCCTCACAAGGTATTTTAATGACCAGATAATATGTTACCAGCTTTGGCAGCCAGAAGTCTTAAAGATACATGGTGCCCTATGTCTAATCATTTGCTTTTATTCTGAGTCATTATACAGTATAGTGTTACACCCTTTCATGTTTATGGTATGTGCATATCCGGATTTTGCCAAGGAGCTGCTGGACAGCTGCCCAGGGTGGGTCTTCCACTTCTCCCTGACTAATGATTAAAGCTGCCCTTTTTGTTTACTGCTCTGCAAGGCTGGTAGTACTTGGCCCGGGAAACACAGCTACTAGGTTAACTCCCAGTGAGAAAATACCAACAGATATTAAGGTAGATTAAGGTTTATTTGATCTAAATAGGAAAGCCTCATTGAGATTAAAGTAGTCTTTTTAAGAGAGGCCTGGCCTAACAACAAAATAAAAAATACAAGACATAACAACATATTCCACAAAATCAGAATTAAACAGAAATGCAATTATATAATCTACCAGATTGGATATCGGGCCGATACCGACTCAAATAGCTGGATCGGATATCGGTGACAATGGGGACGATTTATTCAATTCAATTCTGTGTTTATATACTATAAACATTATATACTGGCATTTTAATTCCTGTTTAGGTTTTGACCAATTTGTTGCTGCATTAAGAAGGTTTTCACTTTAACTGTAATTCCTGTTAATTCTGAAGATTTTTTTACCAAGTGGTTGGTGTACTACTTATTTTAATAATAAATAACCATTCATTAAATTTATGGTATGTTATCTATATATTTATTTGTTATATTTTGTTAAACAAAGTTAGGAAAGCAATGTTTAAGTCAAGTCTGATGTTTCCTTACACATAAAAGAATGATCCCAGTCACTTTAACACAGTGAGGCATACAGCTTATTAATTAAACACTGGTATCGGATCGGTACTCGGTATCGGCCGATACCCAAAGCCCAGGTATCGGGACTGAAAAAGTTGGATTGATGCCTCCCTAAACACAAGACAGATAACAAAAATATTCCACAAAATCAGAATTAAACAGAAATGCAATTATATAATCACAAATAGAATTTCTAATACAATCATGCAAAAGATTTCATCAACCTAATTAGCAACTCAAGAACTCCAATGAGCTGCCAAAAGAATAAATAAGTCTTGTTGCAGTGATTCAGACAGTCCAACATGGTGTAGCCCTGTGTCCCCTTAAAAAGACTCTGATATGGTGCAGTATGTTTTTTCGAAGACCACTAAAGTACAGTAGATACCGAAACGGATTTTATTTATGAAGTCATAGTTTGAATGCAGGTGCAACACAGGTTCATGTTTTTAGACATTCTTGTACTAAGGTAATTTTAAAAAAGTAGTTTATGATAGTTTTATTCAGTTTAGGGATGCACTCAGGGCCCGATTAACTAATTTCTCCCACTTTCTGCACGTTGTATAATATACAGTTAGTAATTTCTTTGAGGTAAATTAATCAAGCACACATTTTATAGTAAAATACACCATGAAACCACATTGTATACTGAAATAATAAAGGCCTTAAAACTAGATTTTAACTTAGGACCCCTCCACAAGATGGGGTGTCCACATTGGTTAACAGTGCAGTTGTTTAAGGCCCCTATCATTACAGTGTATTATAGTGGTGCAAACAGTAGCGCCAAATAAATTAGCCATTTGTTAGATTACCAGAAACTAATTGCCACTAATTGGTGAGCCTGAAGCTTTTGCCAGTGGCAGTTTAACTCTTTGACTGGTTGGTAATACAGCCTTGGATGCACTGATCTGATACACAGATTGGTCATCGGCACCAATACTAAGTGGATCTGGTGACTGATCCACGTTAAAAACAGATTCTCTTTCAAAATCATCGTAAAATTCACTTCCATCAGTTACATGAATTCAGTCACTGCAAGCTGCCAAATACATTTTTGAAGATCTACTACTGGTGTTAGATGGTGTTATATAGTTACTCTGTATCAGCTAATAGATTGTGTTTAGATATCAGAATTGGTATTAGGAGAAAAAAAGTCAAAGAATTGTATACCTAGTTTCTAATTTAATCCCATTAAAGGGAGACACCTCAGGTGAATAGGGTACAATTTAACTAATAGATATCACCATGAAACTTCCCCAGTTGATTACTTACATCAAGGCAATTATTTTTTGTATTACAAGTTTTCTGATATTGTTTAAATATGCAAATTATGCATTATCTTATTAAATACATGCTAATTTGCATACATTTCCAGAACAGAAATCTGAACATTGGATAAAGCCAGGTTTAGAATTCTTGTTTCATTTTGTTGACATATTAGAGTCAAAGGTTTTTACAGAGGGAATTTAGATATCTCTTTTTATCACTCCATCAATCAGAAAATACTATCAACAGCCATAAAAAAAAATCTATTTTTTGCCATGTTTTAGGAATAAAATATTATGTGAATCAGGCTGTGAGTGATATATCACCTTAGACTGTATAAGGCTGAGCCTGGCACAGCTGGTGGATTGGTTGACAGCTCTGAGGGCTTTTTCCCAGAAATTTTCAGAAAAGGTAATTTGCAGTTCCTTCTCCCAGTCGGTTCTGATCTTGTTGATGATAGACTCATCTGCTGGTGATAAGAGGTCATATAAGTAGGAGATGTGGCCCTTGGGTAAGGTTCTGGCTTTAAGCACCAAGTCTACGCCTGTGGGGAGTGGGATCTGGGGGAACTGGGGGGGAGTGAGTTCTAGCGAAACAGCGTAGCTGAAAGTATCTAAAAAAGTCGAAGCTACCTAAACTGAAAGCAACACGCAATTGATCGAAGCTAGTAAACAGGTTGTCTATATACACGTTTTCCAGGCAGTGGATGCCTTTCCTCTCCAGCGAGGTAAATCTAGGATCAATTCCAGCTGGTAAGAACAGATGATTATTGCAAATAGGGGTCGCCTGAGGAAGAGTAAGCCATCCAAAGCCCCGCCTAATCTGTGCCCAAATTTTTAGAGTGCCGATAACGATGGGGTTAGACGTGTATTGCAAAGGGGAGAGGGGCAGGGTGCTGCAAGCCAGGGCTTGAAGTGAGGAGGAAGTGCAAGAGTCAGCCTCAATCTGATACCAACTGCCACGAGATAGAGTGAACCAAAGCATGATCTTGTGCGCGTTGGTGGTCCAGTGGTAACCAAGGAGGTTAGGTAAACCGAGCCCACCCAGCGACCTGTTCCTCTGTAGCAGTGTTCTACCAATTGTCGCGTGCCCACCGGCCCAGATTTTTCTTGTTAATGCTGATAATGACTAATACACTCAATACGCCAATATATTGGTGCATCTCTTATTAATGAAGAATGATAAACTCACCTCCATCATCCTGCCAGACATTATTGTTTCAGAAAGGTTTATTGTTTACGTAGGGCAGTCATTAGGATAACACTTCTTGTTCTTCCTGTTTGTTTACTGCACTCAGTGTTTTCTTGCCTAACACAACGGAAGATCATGCTCTACCATCAGAGCTCGCTTCCTTTTCTCAGCTGCGATAGGACTCACTGGGAAATGTAATATGACTTGGAAATGGCCTTGAAAGTTTAGCTTTTAGCACAACTTTGTGCACTAGACATATTATGCATGAACACTTGCTTTCGTTTCATTATAACATTTGCTTGTTAACATGATACTATTGGTCG
This sequence comes from Adelosebastes latens, assembly GCA_916700685.1. NCBI lineage: Eukaryota > Metazoa > Chordata > Actinopteri > Perciformes > Sebastidae > Adelosebastes > Adelosebastes latens. The sequence continues at coordinate 11,170 of CAKAKR010063330.1, forward strand.
TTTGCGGTTGGAGCTCAATAAGAAGTCATGTGATTAGCCTGATAATAGTTTGCAGAAATTTGCTGACACAATCTGCATCGACAGCAGTGTGGTTTTGCTCAACTGTGTCACTTGTGTGACCTGTTTTCACTGAAACAGAAGTCATGTACTGACTCACGTTTTTATGCCAGGGTTTTCAATAGTTGGGTAGAAAATTATATTATAAGCAGTCAGAATGACCTTTTTTCACAGCAGACACTTTGACTTATTTTTGCAGGGAAAAGTACACCTGTCTCTAATAACATTAGTGATGTCTCAGTTGCCATTTCTGTGAGCCAACATGCACAATATCGGGCAGGACCCTCGACATGGCTCACCTAAATGATTATGTTATTAATTACACCAAAATGTCTGTTGTGAAAAAGGTCTAGTGGGAACATGCATTGCCAGTTTATTAGGTACACCTAGCTAAGACTTATGCAATCGACCGAACAGGAGATGTTGATTCATGTTTATAGTATTTTCAGTGGTCTACTGTCGTGGTGGAGAAATTTTAAAGAAACAGGCCTCAGTAAAACGCAATACAATTCAGCAGCACCACAAACTACTTCCTACAAAATGATCATAACGTTGAATCAACACCGCTCTTAAACAGTTTCAACAAAAACTGAACATTATAACCTTCGTGAAGGTAGGATTTATTGCAGGGTTGTTCTATTGGACTGCATTTAGCTAGGTGTACATAATAAGTGATTGTGTCAGTGGGCCTTTTGAGTGCCATATAAGAGGAAAGGAGTGGACGTTGTGACCTGAGAAACATGCTTTTCATTGACCAAAATGAAGCAAGCTAAGAAGCAGTTACACTGTTTACAGTTTCTCAGTGGGCTTCAGTGCTTATTTATAGTGGTTAGGGTTAGGGTTACATGTTGCTCACTAATGGCTACATCTTATTCATTTTTTTATATATAACATAATGTAGAGAGATAGGAATCTTTATGGTTTTGATGGTTTCCTTGCCTTGTAGAGGGCATAAAAATTAGATTTGTGAAACATATTTGAAAACAGTTATAAAGAGCTTTACAATAGAGTAGACCATGTGATGAAGCAGTAAAGCAGTAAAGCAGTAAAAAGTCAAATTAAATTTTATTTTTTAACTTTTAACCTACCTGAGTCAAAACAGGCCCATGAGCAGGAATGTGGACTTCATAGTCGTGGGGCTCGGTGGTCTTTGCTCTCCGTTTATGGCCACATCAGTGCTTGCGGCAGCCGTTTCCATCGCAGTGCATTTATCATGGATCTTGCTTTTGCACGAGACCTTAAGCAGCTTATGGCCTCAGATGAAAGGTTCAGTGGGGGTTACAGAGAAAGAATGCAAGACTTGTCTGAAGTCTTTTCTACCCGCTGGTCATATGATACATCTGCACTTTCTTTTGAATGTTTTGACCGGATGTAGTCGACCATGTCAAATGTTTCATCCAGTGGATATCATAGTGTGCTTCTCATTCTCACTGTGTAGGAAAATATGTGCCTCTACACTTAAGTCTTTAATTTAAATCAATTAGACCGTTAATCCAAAATGTGTAGAACAACAAGCTACTAATGCGTAGAGAAAAATTACGACTACTTTCTTGTAGTGAGTAGACAGAAACTTGAGTGTTGTCTGTAGCTGGAGAGGGGCAGAGGAGTTTAAAATGCTTTCTGTCACTGTGCCAGCAAGATGAAACTGCTCTTACGCTACGCACATTATCCCACAATGCCATCATCTGTACAAATCCACATGTGGAGGTCTGGCATAATATTGTAAAAGTGTAAAAGATGTTATGTATTTCTCGCTCCAGTATTGACTGTAGGTTAAAGTACACAATATATGAGCCTAATGGAGGGGTCTGTTTCTTTTGATACTTTTAAGATGTGTGGGAAAATGGGGATAATTAATGTTCGACCAAATGTATGCATAATTAATAGTTGGCAAGCTAAGCCTACATGCTGTCATTGACACCTTTTCACTGGTCCTTTAGATCAGTGATTCTCAAAGTGGGGACCAGGGACCCCCAGGAGTCCATGGCACTCTGTCAGGGGGTCCACGAAATAATTAGCTATAAATTGTAAAATTGTGCTGTAGCATTAAAAAGTACATATCTACAGATGGGAACCATTTGTGCCAATAAAACAAGCATATTGTGTCAATTACTACCACCTACGTTAAATTTGGGCCTTTATAGAGTGCTACAGGAATGAGTCCTAAAACCCGGAAATGAGTTAGCAATGTAGCACTTCCGTCTGGAAGTGAATGCGTTTATTTGAGTGGGTTTTTAGTTAGATGCCTGAAATAAGGTCTGTGGTTAACACAAGCTGAAGAGATTTTAACGTTTTGTTCTATGACATAAAATACATCAGTAAATACCTCCACTCGTGAATTTTGATGCCGTTGTGTGTCTTTTAAAAAGGCGGTTGCTAACAAGTGGCTAAATGAGATAACTAAACGTCATCACGCCGACTCGTCCGCTTTTACAGCCTCGCTGTGTATACTCACGCTCATGCGACGGTGTTGTAGTGTTTCTGTTTATCACTATCAAACAGTTTTGAAGTATTTAGGTTGAAACGTTTTAGAATACAAATAGGTCCAATGACCTCTAAGAGTACAAATGATGATCGGTGTTACAATTATGAGGGGTCCTTGGAACATTTTCTCCCCTTCAAGGAGTCCCTGGCCCCAAAAAGTTTGAGAACCCGTGCTTTACATGAAAACTGATTTCTACATAAAAACATTTTGTAATTTAATACATCAACAAAATGGTGCATTGCTGAAAAGGTAACGCTGAAAGGACAAATAATAACATCATTTAATTATTTCATTTTTATTGTCAGTTTTGTTTCCCCTCTCGTGGTTAGCTCCTTGTCAATGCACTGTATTCACAATATTACAGTACGTGTGGGAAGATTAATGCAAGCTCTCCCTGTGCTTTGTGTGTTATTGGCTTGATGTATCGTTGTGGTTCTATAAATATTAGGATATGATGTTCCTCTTGTAGCTCTACATCAGAAAACTGGCAAAGACAGACGAGTTTTAATGTCATTTACATACTGTTAAATCAACCAGTTGGACTGGAAAGGCGACAGGCAATACCACAGACTAAATGCCTAACAAAGAAGTGTGAGTGTTTGACCTGTGTGGGGTTGATAGAACTGCATAAGCAGATTGAGGGAGCCAATCCCTCCAATGTGCAACACCTTTGCTCTGGAGAGGAGCTCAAAATAATATTGTTTATTCAACATATTATGAGATGTTTTGCCTAAATGATGACAAATGGTAAAGCCCCTACACAGCCATAGTCCACCCACACAGGTGTTTTCACCGGTGTTTCCTGATAGACCTGTACGAACTGGACGTGATTGACATCTCCCTCCCTCTCTCCTGTTAGTTATGTTACAGCTGTTGGGGCGGGACAACTCACCTTGCTATCATTCTTATTGTAATAAAAAAGATAGTGTCCATGGCAAATAGTAAGCACATACTTTCCGCTAACATTCCCTCAATGCAATGATGATTCATAAGTGTTCCAAATGTACCGTTCACTATTGAGTAAACTATAGTCTAGTATATTATAGAGAGTAGTGAATGAGTGACATTTGCATACTGATAGTTGTTTTACTCTTTCCCAGACAATCTTAAAGGATGAATCTGGTGTTATTCTATATTTTTTTTATGTCACTGAATCCCATGAAATGACCAAAAGCAAAAATTCGTTAGTCTCTCTTTCTCAATACTCTCCAACTTCCCTGTCTGAAACCAGATTTGTAGTTTCACTTTTAAAAATGCTCAGTAATTTCCTGAAACAGCAGGACAGTCTAGTTTTTAGCATATAACAGAACAGGAGGAAATAGTGCATTTGTGGGGACTATTTTTGCTGGTGGATGAATACACATTTGAAGTTGCCAGTGAGTGTGCACAGCAGCAATGCCGTGTATGTAAGACTGACCTAAAACAAACTACCCTTGTTCTTTGTAATGAAGGAACATGTCACCCCACGTGACAGTGTGTCTCTTTGATGTGTTTTTAATTTCATTTTTGGACAACAGTAGAGGCACAGAGAAATAAGCTGACTTTGGCCACACTAGTAACACTTGTTCGTAGGAAAAAGTAATTGTTTCTTATGCCTCCACGACAGCCATGGCCGAAGGCATTATGTTTTCGGGTTGTCCTTGCGTCCGTCTGTCCCATTCTGGTGAACACGATATCTCAGGAACGCCTCGAGGGAATTTCATTACATTTGGCACAAACGTCCACTTGGACTCAAGGATGTACGATTAGTTTTTGTTGGTCAAAGGTCACTGTGACCTCACGTCCATCCCATTCTCGTGAAAGTGATATCTCAGTGGCCAGAGGCATAATGTTTTTTGGGTTGTCATTCTCGTGAACTCAGATCAAACAGTCAAACTAGGCAGCGCTGATCATATATGAATCAATATTCTGTTACTGTAATGCCTATTTCTCACCTCAAATGTTTTCAGAAACATCTTGTAGTGTACTGTTCAGCTGTAAAATGAGAAAGTTTGTGACTTGGCAGCCATGTTGAGATCTATTGAAGAAATACCAAGCACCACCCACCAGCCGGAGCACAGCTAATAGGAACAGCCAATAGGAACGCTCTCTCTCTGAAATGACCTGTGATTGGCCAAAGTCTCCCGTCATGGGCGATAGATTTTCTAAAGCCTGAAAACAGAGCCATGAGGAGGGGCAGAAGTCTAGTTTTCTCTCAGAACACTTGAATTACAATATGCTGAAAGGTTATTATGGAATCTTTGCTCAATAATGCCAAAAACTTTCTGCCTACTGAAGCTTTATTATAAAGGTATCGCAAACATTCAGGTTCAGGCAAGGTCGCAAAATAATTATTAGACATGTCTATAAAACAGACGTTTGTTTAACAAGAAATAAATGCATACAAGAATATAATCCAAACACATGTAAAATTGCATTGACATTTATGGGATCTTCTGATTTCCGATTTCTGATTGGCCTTGGTGATGACACGATGCCGATCTGGTCTATAACTCAAGAATTCATATGCTAATTATGACAATTTCACTGAAATGTCTAACAGGATAAAATGATGAAGTGATGACATTTTAGACGGACATGGGCAACTGCAACTTGACTAGTTGGTGGAGGCATACAGTACAACCACGAGGCGGTAATTTTCGTTTTAGTTTTTTACTGGGATTTGTTAACAATTTGAACAAATATATAAGGTTGCCAGGCTTATCATTTTAAATGTCAAGAGCTTCATGCATTTTCAGAGTTCCCCTGATGTTTGAGTGGTCGGATGAGATGTAGACTGCTTTCAGAGTGTGGGTTTGTGTCTTCGTGGACATGATCCTCTTGTCATTGCTTCACAATTTCACTGTCTTCACTGTGCCATTTAGGGGATGAACAAAAACAAATACCACTTCAATTTGAGATGTATTTCTTTGCTAAAGAGTTTGATTGTTGGTTGACCGAGTTGTTTTGTTTTTGTGTTTCAGAAATTAGGCGCTCACTATGTCTGATGGGGACTATGATTACCTCATCAAATTCCTAGCCCTCGGTGACTCTGGCGTGGGAAAAACGAGCTTCCTCTACCAGTACACAGACTGCAAGTTTAACTCCAAGTTCATCACTACAGTTGGAATAGACTTCAGAGAAAGAAGAGTGGTGAGTCCAATCAGTTTTGAATAAAAGCCAGCATTGGAATTGTTTGGATTTCTTTCATTCGATACTTCAGTAAAAGCACACTTGGATTTTACGCTCCACTTCTGACGTAACATTTTCTTGTGTCCATGTGTGCTACAAGAATTTATGGCTGCCTAATTAGGGGCTTACATGCATTCACAGCTCCCGCACCATTAAGCAACTCTCTTGTAACAACAGACTACTGATGAATGTCGCAACAGAAATCCGAGGAATGACTAATGTTGGTGAACGGCCGGCAGCACCCTCCTTAAGAATAAACACTTCTTACCATTGGCAAACAGCTGAGCACTGTTCATATTTACTCAGTATTACTCTTTAATGCTACTGACCTCAGGCTCCCAGAATACAGCCTGATAACAGTTTTATCACAGCTATACTAATTAAGTGACTGAACATCCGTCATTGACCATCTTTTTACTAGAAGTATTTCCATCACTTCTGATAAAAAGATGAAGATACAGCAAATTAACACTTTATAAGGAAACATTCAAATTAATTTTTTCACAGCTGTGATTTGAAAAGTTGCAGTTATAGAATAGCTTTTGTAAATATCATAATTAGTCGTCATGGCTGAAGCACAATAAGTAATCGTAGTGCGTCCTCAAACAACCCAGAGCTGTGCTTCCTGTCTTTGATTGTTAATATCAGACAGTTTTTCTGGTCCATGAAATGACCATGAAGTTGTATTAAATGTATAATGACATGGATACACCAGTATTACTGTGGCTGCCTGTCCAGTGGTCACAGTCATACAGCTGTAAGCAGCAGCATGCACCAAGACTTAATGCTACTTGTCTTAACACCACTTTTAATTTTTAATAGGTCTCAGTAGCTTCCTGTGCTGGAGAAGTGTTTACTGCAACTGCCAGAAGTGACGCTGAATAGATCAAAGAAAAGATGTGGATAATATTTGAATTAATGAAATGTGCAGTTACATCCGGGGCCTCTTTTAGTTACTTCCTAGACTGTTTAATGAAACGCCAATAACACAGATGTGTCACAATTTCTGCATGCAACTGACATCCAGTTTAGCATAAAACAGTGGTTCTCAATATTTTTCATGTCAAGGACCTCTAAATTAAAACACATTAGGTCACACACCCCCATTTGATAAGATATCGCTTCATGGAGCTCCATCTGCAAAGATTTTGGTTGTTAGATATGATTAAGACCAGAATTCTGTAGTTGTCAACGACATGTTGAGGAGATAACTGTGGAGGAAGTGAAACCTACGATCAGAACAGTCACTATGACTCTCACTCAGTTTGGACTCACTTCTATAGTGAATTAAATATTGAAAATAAACTATTCCCCATTTTTCTTGGGACCCCCTGGGACTCCCTCAAGGACCACTGGGGGTCCCCGGACCCCTGGTTGAGAACCATGGCCATAAAACACCAGATTAATGCTGCTAATCTTTTATGATCAGTGGCAACTTTTTCATGTATTGATTAATTTTTTTTTTTAAATATGCCCAAACTGGGTTGTTTATCAGAAAGGAGCTTTCAGCTATGCTGCAAATAAAGCTCAACGTTTAACTTTTAAACCACTGAAATGCAAGATTAATAAAAGAGATATAATGCAGAATGCAATATGTATGTATGATTTTTGATTGTCAGTTATTGGCATACAAATAGACAATACACTATGGAAATCCTCATTTCAAGACTGCCTCTGTATGTGATCACAGCACATGGCTCACACTCGGATATATAAAACACACATTTACATTGACTGTACATCTGAAGTTAATTTATTTTTAATGAAGTCAAATTTGCCTTTAACCCATTTTTATTTTGTCATTGTTTTGTGGCATAAAGTAATGTTCTTTCTTGCCATCACACCTCTACAGTGAGCTGAACACAGTCACCATCAGTACTAGCTAAGTAACCGTATTTAGATCATTTATTTAGTTAATTAACAAACTGGGTGAATGTTGCCAAGTATAACTAGTAATTCCTGTTTTATTTTAATGGAGGCCGATGTGAAACTCCACTAAACTATACTTTACAAATTCCCTCTTTCAAGCCGTCAGTAGCAACGAGCCATTTTCCCACAACACGACCCATCCGGATTGAGATTAAATGTTTTTAGGCTTTGTTTTATAGCTGTTTAAATCAGATTTTAAATCGGTTAACTTTAGTGCAGAGACCATCCAGTTAGTTTGACCTTACCTGTCTCTGTTTCTCTCAGGTTTACAAATCAACAAATCCAGATGGATCTTCAGGTAGAGGACAGAAGATCCACATGCAGCTGTGGGACACTGCAGGACAGGAGAGGTACATTTCTCACCTTCCTCAAACCTGGTCTTGTCTTCAGTTCTTTTCAAATGTGTCGTTTTCACTATTTATTACATTATTTTTTGTCTGAATGGTGTCAGGTTTCGGAGTTTGACGACCGCGTTCTTCAGGGATGCGATGGGTTTCCTCCTCCTGTTCGACCTCACAAATGAACAAAGTTTCCTCAACGTCAGAAACTGGATGAGTATGTCCTCTGATGTATCACTCTGAATGTGCACTGAATGTCACTAAACTGACGATCCCATCAAATTATTTTTACTTAAGACAAATTCAAGTGCACAGGCCATTTGACAATATTAAATTCCTTGTTGACCAAAATACTTCCAGTGAATGATGATCAGACAGTCTTTGTGTTCATGTAGACACTGGGCTGTTAGACCCAGAATAAGTGTGATTAAACATGTAATCTTCCAGTTATGAATAAGGCTCTGTGTCCAAAATCACTCTCTAGCAGCACTACTAAAAGCACTACAGCACTACAAAAAGTGGCGAACAAATGGCGAACTCACTATATAGTGAGTTCGCCATTTTGTAGTGCTGTCCGAATGCATAATGAGAATTATTATACCCTATATAGTGGACTCAAAGTATCCCACAATGCATTGTGAAAAGAAGTGGATAATGATGGTCACTAACCGAACACCATATACCATCATGCAACGAGAGGAGAGAGAGTAGCGTGATTTAGACAAATCCATGAGTTGTCGCGTGTTAATTCTTACCTTTCACAATAAAAGCCCTAGACATATACAGTACATTGCATCACTGCTTACCGAGAAAGGGGAACTTAAATTCACTCTGAGCATTTCGCTAAGAGACAACTCAACAAAATGGCTTACATTATGTATTTATCACACACAAAAATAGATGTCAGTATTTATTATGGATGGTCTACCAGCAGACGTTGATCTGACATATTTTAATTGAACGTAATTACGGTACCGATAAAATGATGCGAGTAGTGTCTGAAATTGTTTTTTCATTTTGCCAATGACCTCACTATACAGTGTACTATATAGCCCTCTGTATTGTCCTCTATATTGTCCTTGTTGTAGAACTCCCTGGATAGTGAGTAGAAAGTAGGGAGTAGTGAATGAGTGAATGATTTCGGACAATGCATCGTGAAAAGTAGTGGACAACGATGGTCACCAACCAAAACACTATATACTATCATGCAACGAGAGGAGAGAGAGTAGCGTGATTTAGATGAATCCATGAGTTGTAGAGTGAAAATAATGTGTTTAATGTGAGCAGAGCAGCATCACAACACAAATGGCCACAAATTAATTTGGGAACATAACCTTATTGCCCCCACATTCACAACGGCTGTTAATTCTTACCTTTCACAATAAAAGCCCTAGACATATACAGTACATTGCATCACTGCTTACCAAGAAAGGGGAACTTAAATTCACTCTGAGCATTTCGCTAAGAGACAACTCAACAAAATAGCTTACATTATGTACTTATCACACACAAAAATACATGTCACTATTTATTATGGATGGTCTACCAACAGACGTTGATCTGACACATTTTAATTGAATGTAATTACGGCGCCGATAAAATGATGCGAGTAATGTCCGAAATTGTTTTTTCATTTTGCCGATGACCTCACTATATAGTCCTCTATATTGTCCTCTATACAGAACTCCCTGGATAGTGAGTAGAAAGTAAGGAGTAGTGAATGAGCGAATGATTTCGGACACAGCCTAAGTCTTTCTCTGCAAATTTTATTCTGATCTGAACTACTGCTGCTACTGTGCTCAACTTTCTTGATATCCTTCTCAAAAGCAAACATGTTACACATTAAAATAGGACTAAATGCGTAATAAATTGATGAATGTGTCTTTCAGGTCAGTTACAGATTCACGCATACTGCGAAAGTCCAGACGTCGTTTTGTGTGGCAACAAATGTGACCTGTCGGATCAGAGAGCAGTCAGTGAAACAGAGGCCCGTGAGCTGGCAGAGAAATACGGGTATGTCTCAGCTTTGATCCATCTGTACATGAACCCCTCCCTCAGTTGTTTGTCAAGAAGGCAGTGGCTTCGTTGTTTGCCAAAGTCTGTGCAGGAGAATGTCAGACTAAATTGGTCCTCCTCGAAAAGCAAATATTTGTGCACATGCGTAAAATATCCTGCTCCGACCCTAATAGACACACCTTTACTAAAAACACATACTGTAGCAGTAGTGGAGATGCATGAGAGGAATAAACCTCAGTATTCAATATAACTTTCACCCAAGCTGACTCTGCTGGACAGTGTATATTGTCTCCTTTGATTATCTTGAACTGTTCAGCCTTTAGTCTGTGTGATGAAGTCCCCATAAATGTATTTGGTTCAGGTTGATTTTGTGAAACCATACAAATGTAATAAATAAACTTCTGTTTGGATTTCAGTGCTTTGATACTTATGTTTTTAAGTTTTAATAATAAGGCTGACAATTTTCTATATTTTTCTTAAAGTCCCAGCAAAAGACCCAAACCAACAATACTAAGTATTGTCTGTGTAACCAAGGCTGATATAGCTTATTATTACTCTGTGACATGGAGCTCCATCCAACTATTAAAAACACATAAAAGAGCCACACTGCTGCACTGGGTGACATGTTCCTTTATTGCAATGAACATGTGCACTGTAATTTAACAGATAGAAAAAAAGTTTGATTAATTTACGATTAATCACGATTAACTATGGACAATCATGGGATTAATCGCGATTAAATAGTTTAATCTATTGACAGCCCTACTAATAACATAGAATAACTCCAGCTTTATCCTTTGAGATACTCCTCTATATTCCTCGAAACCCAAAGGTTTGTGTCAGATTGTAATTCGTAGTAGTAGTCTGTAGTCCTGTGTTTATTATAACCAATATTTTCTTCCATCCAGAATCCCATACTTTGAGACGAGTGCTGCAAACGGGCTCAACGTCAACCAGGCTGTGGAAGAGCTGCTGGATCTCATCATGAAGAGAATGGAACGATGTGTTGACAAATCCTGGATCCCTGATGGGACCGTCCGAGTTAATGGACCCACCAACCCAGACAACTCAGAGGGCTCCGATAGGAGCAAATGTGCATGTTAGAATAAATGATGACAGTTACATATCTATGACCATAATACTGGAGAAAAAATAGGAATACATCCAAGTTTAACAGTGGGAGTATAATACAGTATAATTGTATTTTATGTTAGGTGAAACATGACATTATTAGTGTCCGTTCATTGCCTTACAAAGCAGTTAATTACTGATATACATTCATTGACATTGTTTGTTTGTAAAGAGGTAAGTGCCTTTTGAATGTGGGCATTTCATTTGAATTCATATAATGGGTCTTTTGAATCATTAATTCATATTGGAGTGTGGGATATTTATTTCTTATGATGCCTAGCTGAAATATACAGTCAGATAAATGTTGACCGTGATACCTGCAGTCACAGTTTATTGGGGGAGCGAAATCTGCGGTCGTGTCTAGAAGGTAACCAGCAAAATGCAAAATCTTAACAATCTCCAGAGAGTTTCCCCAAGTCTCGGGTTACCTTCTAGACACAACCGAAATTTGCTATGGATGTACTTTTAGGAACTTTACTTACTTTACTTTAGTTATATACTACTGATGCTCTACTGAATGTCCAGCTGAATACTGCAACCTCACCAGTGCCACAGTCAGAAAACATGTTGCTCACATTGACCATCAAACATTATCTAGATGGACAATTAACACTTGTGTATTTTCTTTTCTAAATCAATGTTTGTGCTTGTTTGTCTCCAAAACTTAAATTATAGAATATAGTTTGACTAAGTCATCTACACTCCAGTATGTACAGCGACAGGTTTGGCCAATAATTAAAAAAAATGATGCTCCGTAGTTTGATAAAAGGAACAAATAAAACTGAGCAGTAACTCAGGAACGCAGGTAATTCAGGTAGTTCATCCTGGTGTATGAAAGACCGATGCAAAAAATTAAAATAAATAAATTGAATTTCAAATTCTCCTAATATATTTCAAAGAATGAAATGTGAATGCAAAATCTTAATTTAACCTTTGTGAACATGTAAGTAACAGCAGCTATAGTAAGGCTGACTTTAGCCCCTTGTATTGCTCAATTGTATCATTATTCACCTGTAACAATGCCTTTGGTTGTAAAGTATTGCTCAGGCGAGATCCTAGATACTCATACCTTATGCCAAGGCTCCATCTCATATGGTTAGTTATCACCTGAAACAATGAACATCTCTGCTGACATCATAAAAAATACCCTTATATCAAATAAAACTTCAACTTCAGGGAAAATGAGCAGAGGTGATTTTTCACACAGCAAACGCCACTTTTTTTAATGAGTGTGGCTATTGTTTAGGCTGTCATCTACTCATTAAATGTATCGTAGGACAAGATGTATCAGGATCTGAGTGGCTTATTGCTTCAGCTAAACAAATATCTGATAGAAATCCTGTATTCAAGTGCTAGATGCCGTGAAAAGAGCTGTTAGGTGCTAGAGGGCCGCTCCGTTGCTGAATTCTCTATCCCCCAGTACATTATTGGATGGAGAGTGTTTTGTTTCATGTATCATTGTGACCATGTTAACAAGTAGGCTGTTGAATTTGTTAATTTTTTTAACTTGCTAAACACAGATTTTTATTGGCAAGCTTTATAAGTCGGCAGTAAGATGGGGTCTGCATTTCAGTTTACTTTTATTGTGTGCATTTAAAATCCTAACGCTCACCCTTTCAGATAAGTTTATATTACCACTGATATTCTATAAATAGTTTCACACAAATCCACATTATTTGTTTTACACTGTTTTAGTTTTAGTTTAGACACACAACTATATTTTTTCACTCCGTTTCAGTCCACAGATTTGGAAAAACTACCACTAAAATGTAATTTGATCATATTAGTAAGACTACACTGAAATATTTCACATTTTCAATTGTGCCATATGGTTTTCATATGCAAAATATGTAAATTATGTCCAAAAATAAAACATTTTATTTATGTATTCCTTGAAGCAGTATCTAATTTCATGTAATCAATCTTGAAAATGTTGACCAAGTGCTGTGTACAAGTGAAACTGATACCAGGTCCTATTTATAGGCACTATTATTGTGTGATGAGTGCCAAGAATGGCACATAACACTGAATGTTAATCAGCTCACCATAATATATGAAATATTCAATTCATGTTCATGTTCTTTTTTTCTGCATTTTATCATACCAAAGCCTAGATTTTGGACTAAAAATGCTTATTGTATTTATTATATTTTATTGTTCAACACAGGCCATTTCAGTAGAATATGACGATAGAATAGAAATTATATTTTAGGTGGACGTTTTACTGGCATCCAGTAGTCACTTTCAGTCCAAAATGGCTGAAGCGTAACTTTGCTGCTGAGCGCTGATGTTGCAATGGAATGAACAATTGACTTTCATTTCTTATAATAATATAATATAATCAATCTTGAAAATGTTGACTTGAAGTGCCGTGTACAAGTGATACCAGGTCCTATTTATAGGCACTATTATTCTGTTATGTGTGCCAGGAATGACACATACAACACTGAATGTTAATCAGGTCACTATAATATATAAAATATTCAACCCCCTCATGTTCTTTTTTCAGCATTTTATGATACCACCACCTAAATTTGAAAAGCACTATTTGAGTTATTTCCCTCTTACTGATTTATGCACAATACCCGAAATATGTTTAATTTATTTATTATTTTTTTTGTCTAATCATATTTCATATACTGTGCATCTGCTTGTACCAGTAATTTAAAATAAACTGATCAGTTATAAGATAAGATAAGATATTCCTTTATTAGTCCCGCAAGTAGGGAAATTTGCAGTGCACAGCAGCAAAGGGGGTAGTGCAAAAAACAAGAAGCATCAGCTAACACAGTAAAAAAGAGCTAAACAAAGTGTAACAAAATATGAACCATTTAAATAGACGGAAGTATAAAAATAGGAGAAGTATATACAGTATTGACAATAAACAGACTATTAACAAAATTGCACAAGTGGAATATGATATTGGCACAGTGAGAATGAAATGAAATTCCACCTGAAAATATCAGGTTATTGTTAGTTTTTTGGTATGTATGTGGTCTACTGGGAGCAATGCTGGTTGTGGAGTCTGACAGCTGCAGGAAGGAAGGACCTGTGATGACTCCCTAACAGTAGGTGGCAGTATGAGACTGCAGCTTCATGTCCTTGAGTCCAGCACAGCGTGAGTCTTCCCCCCGGTAACCTGCAGGGGGCAGCACTTCCCCCGCACAGCTCCAACCACAGGAGTGTTTATCCGGTGAAGAAGAAGAAGCACCAACAGCCCAAGGAGGAGGAGAGGTCCTGCGTCATCACCACGTCATATCACGGGGTACAGCACATGCGCAGTCGGAACTCGTCGAAGCTCCAAGTCCACTGCGCATGCGTCATACCACAGCTCAAAGCCGTGTCCTCTCCTATTTCAATAGGCCTTGCAACAGCCTGAGCAGTAGTGATGGGAATTCCGGCTCTTTTTAGTGAGCCAGATCATGTGGCTCAGCTCACCAAGAAGAGCCGGCTCTTTCGGCTCCCAAACGGCTCTTCGTTTTACCACGTCTGCCTTTTATAATTCAGCCACATATGCGATGTTTTGACCTATAATTAGTATGTGTGCACATATATCACTTAAATTATTCAATATAATTATACTAAACCTTATAATTTCCAGAATACCATAATTTTACATGCTGCTTCGTTTCCGACTGTCACTCATCTTGTCTGCTATTTGTGCAACGCACTCCTCTGTCTCTTTCTCTCCTCCTCTCCCTCCTGCTCTGTACCTGTAGACCGTCAGCTCCTCCCTGCTTGATGGTATGATCCTTGTCTGTCATCATCTGATTGGTCCCACAGACGTCGTTAACACAACATTCAGTCACAGTCAGTGCATGGGGTGCCCGTGGCGCGGAGAAGATCGTCCTATCATTCTGCCTTGAAATAATTAAAGGAAAAAGAAACGGCTCTCGGACGGGAGCCGGCTCTTATCGTTCACTTAAAAGAGCCGGCTCTTTGAACCGGCTCGTTCTGGTCCAACACATCACTACTGAGCAGTGGAGGAGTGTTTGTTTGGAAAGGTATCTGACACACTTTATAATTGTTCTGGCAACTTTACAACTGAATGCTGACATATAGTTTACCAAGGTTTACTAAAAGCAAAGGCTCAAAATCAGCAACAAGACGATACTTCTTCCTAAAACCTACCATTTATATTTGTATGTCGCAACAGTGTCGCTTCTCTGTATTAGCTAGCTAACGTTGAGCTGTTGGGTCACTGAACTGTTCTCCTTCCTAACACTCACGTTGAATAATTGAATGTGTAACAGGTATAAACACTCCAGACCTTTAGCTCTAATGTTGTCTCTGACTGTAGAGTTGCGACTCTGTTATTTGTAATGTAATATTGCCACTACAGTGGTAATGCTAGCTGGCTGGCTAGCTGTTCCTGTTCCTGGCTGACATGCTAGCAGAATGAGCTCTAGATCAGAACGTTTATCTCTATGGCAACGAACATCATCTCTTCACCTGAATACATCTAGCCATCAAACTGTGCAACACCTCTCTAGGGAGGGGGGTCTGCAGGACAGATCATGTAATGCACACAGTGCACTCTCATAGACTAAGCTACTGGAGTTACCCTGCACTATACTCAGTTTTAACAGTTTTCTTCATCTCCTTGTATTTTTATATCTGGTATATTTTTTTGTACTTTGTACTACTAACTTTTTTACTGCCTTTTTACTAACATGTTTTGCACTATGGAACTGTAATGCTGGAAAACTTGAATTTCCCTCGGGATCAATAAAGTTACTATCTATCTATCTATCTATCTATCTATCTAATAACATTTTAGCTAATGTATTGAAGCTCAAGTTAGTACTCAACAATAACTGTTCATAAGTGGTACTTGTCTTGATGACAATAACATTCACATAATGAGTGTAAGTTTGTTTAATTAATTTATCCAACTATTGTATAACAAAGCATCTGTCACTTTGCAATAGTGTGTCTGGTGAAGTCGGTGGGTTCATCCCTGAGGATGCATACACAGGATTACCCCCCACAGAGACACTACACTTGAGAACAGATGTGTATTAATAATGTGTGTGTGTTTACTCTCTTGCAGAATGCCTTTCCAATTCTGCCCCCAGTGTGGGACAAAGTTGCAGACTGATTTCAGATTTTGTCCATCATGTGGGGAGAAGCTTCCCTGTCCTGTTGATGAATCTGGACCTGTGGGCTCGACGCTGTCTTTGAGTCTCTCTCCACCCAAAAGGGATGAAGCAGCAACATCAGTAGTTAGATCAAGCCTTGAGCCCACGGGAAGTACAGGTAAATATCTTGACAATGGGAGAGACTTCAGAGACCAGGTCCAACGCACACTGGAACACACAGATTGTGCTCCAGTGTGCTTTGGACCTGGTCTCTGAAGTCTCTCCTGTTACAAAATTGCCCTGATCTGTGTGCACCGGACAGGCCTACTATTCCTTGTGAAATGGTTGAAGCGCGTTTAACCTCCTTCCTTCAATCAAATATCTTGACAATATTTCATAAGGAGTTACTTGGTGTTACCCATATAATATAGACTGTGTGTAGTTATAAACCTTTGGAAATGTAAATGATCTTTTCCTACAGCCAATGCATCTTACACCTCATTTCCAGTTACAACTCGTCCCGCACTGCGAAAGGTCCGTAACTCCCTGCGTCTGGAAAGGGAAGTTAAATTCAACATTAAAGATGCCATTCCACCTGTGGGGGCCTCCACTAGTCCTCTCAGACATGACAGGATCAAAGGTAATTAAAATGGTCTGGAAAAGAAAATCTCAGAAAACCTGCCTCAAAGTTTTTATTTAATTTGTTGTAGCTTCATCCTTCAGGCAACACATACTGGTGGAGCAGGTGTAAATAAAATAATTTGACAGCAGAGACCTTTCTTTGGAACCAAAACGCTATGATTTGTATCAACAGATAATGGTGATGGATTGGTTGGAACTCCACCAAAGCAGCACCCATTCACTTTTAAGCTCTCCACAGGAGCAGAGACAGCTCTAGAGTCTTCTCCTGTCCTAAAATCCCCTCGACCTGGTGAGCTGAAACACAATACATTCTTCACGAAAAATGCAGCGTCTCTATTTTCTGTCATAATCTTTTCTCCCATTCATATTGATTGTATCTGGATCCATATGCAGGGAGGGGAAAAGCCAAACTCTCCAGCCCCGCTAAGCAGGTAGAAGAGGGAAAGAGGCTGACTGATAAAACAAGTAGGAGAGCAGAGGAATCAGCGGTAGACGGCTCTCCTGTGGCCTTCTCTTCCCCTGTTTCCTCACCAATCTCCAAGTCCCCTTTAAAAGGTGAGCAAAATGTTTTGTTATAATCACACAACATTACTTACTTATTTATCAAGTAAAAGGTTGAATTCACCAGTCAAGTTTAGCCTCCCACGAGAGGCTGACAGAAGTTAGAGGAAGATGGCAGCTTCCTCCTAACATGGAAAAAAAACAGTAAAACACTACATACTATTAGTTTGTGAAGTGGCTCATATATGAGAGGAGGAACAACAAAGGTATTCAGTTCTCAGGTGGTGGACTTGCACTTTAGATTCACAAAATAGCAGTTGGTTTGCAGTAAGGCTAACTGGAGACGTGGTTAAATCTTAATTTACACGTTGCATGAAATGACTCGATGTAAATGGGACCATTTTATGAGTGGTTCTTAAGAGATGTAATGTAAAGAGATGTGAAGTGGGGGCGTCCTGGTTGTAACGGTGACGTACCTGATTCGATCCCGGTCATCTTCCTCTCTCCTTGTGTTTTCTGTCACTCTGCTCTGTCTGCTGGCAGAAAAAACACATGAATTTCATAAAAGGGCATCTTGAAAAGAGCCCCAAAACAATTGTAATATTTATACATATCTAAATAAAAGACATCCGTTACATCAAGGTGTCAATTTAAGCTCAGAGAGACAAACTGTTTAGTTGTGCATCACTTATTCTTGTGAGTGTGTAATAGGGCTGACCCGAATGTATCGAAGCTTCAGCCATTGCCATGGTAATCGATCTCCAAATCAGTATTCGAATGATTTGTTTTTTGTTTTTGTATATATATATATATATATACAGTATATGTATATGTTTGTAATAATAGTGTATAAATCCCAAATAGCCCATGAAATAAGGAAAAATCCCACAACATCATTCATTATTCATATTCAACATTAATTATTATTAGTTATTCTCAGACGGATATCACTGTTTGTTAAGTGTAGAGGTGCGTGTGTGTTTCATTACGCAGCAGCAGCACCGTCCCGAAGCTTTGAATACCTTCGAATATTTCTCACCGAAGCTTCGAAGCCCAAAAAATGGTATTCGGGACAGCCGTAGTGTGTAACATTACCTTTTCCCTCATACATACAACGTAATTGGTTGGTTGTGCTTGTTTGCATGTACAACGACAGGAAAAAGCAAAGCCAAGAAGGCAAAGCATTCGTCCGCTGTGGTGCCGCTACAGGAAGGTGAAGAGGTGACGGACACGACAGGCAAGAATTGGACGCTGATGAAACTGCTCAGTCAGAGCACGACAGAGCTCCTCTACGAAGGTGAGACTGTGAACATGACATCAGGGAAAATACTGGAAAGTAAAATAAATGTATAATTAAACAGTCTATTATTCTGGGAGAGTTAGATGCATATTAATGATGATAATATTACAGTAACTGTTGAATACCGTAATACAGATTACAACAAACCATAAATAAGGAAATGTACATTTAGAGACTGAAGTTTCTAAAAGTTTGTAATTATTATATACAAATATTTTAAATGTGTTATGTTTACTCTTGTCATTTACAACAAAGCTGGTTTACCAAAATGAGCAAAAAAAGAACCAAAATAAAAAAAAATGTGTTGTTGTACCTCTCATCAAACTCGTTTCATGTATTTTGATTGAGTCATTTGAGTTAAATCATTTCCTTGTGTCCAGTTAACTTAATTAAAGCACATTTTGTACCAGCCGTACACAAAGACATGGCTAACCTAGTTTAGTGGACAGAGCTGCAGTGGTCTACAGCAGATATAACAATTGACTCTTGGAAAAAAATAAAAATGAATGGTAGAAAAGAGCCTGAATTATCACAATTTAATAATGTTGTTTTGTCTTTTGTCAGTTTTGCAAACAGTTTCACGGTCGAATTCCAAGGAATCAAACCACGTCCTCAAATTGGTAAGTGCCGCCTCATCACTTTCTTGGTTTTCTGAGTACTCAATCCAAAAAGTGATGAATCATCATCACTGAGCTGCCATAAATAAAGAAATAATCGCTCTCCAACTTATGTATTCATCAACATATTGATTGTTTTTATTTGATCTAGACTTCCCTGAGTGGGATCAATAAAGTGTATCTTTCTTCATCTTAGGGAGCTAAAGATGGAAGAATCTTCAATGAGCAGAACTTTCTGCAGAGAGCTGCTAAACCTGCATCTGGTGAGGATTAAGTGTGTTTCAAGTTTAGTACCTCCAAGTAAAGTGAGTTAAAACAAAGGTAGTAGCAATATTTATCACAGTCAAGTGCTTCGGTGTTTATATTGGCTGTAACAGGCTGATCAGTAATCAATGTTTTAACAGGAGACAAACAGAAATCAGTCAGAAACAGAACCACTAACGAGTAGACAGTGAGAAGTGTTTTAGCAGTTCGTCACGTGATCCAGTTTCACAATATCACATAAAAATATCTCTGTCATTTCATAATCCACTCAGAGGAAAAGCAGAAGTGGACAAGAACTTGTTCAACAGGAGCATTGTTCTGGGGGTCAAATTAAATCTTTAACCCCCTTAAGGTGTAATCCGGGTTTGTCAGGAGTCTATCGCTACACATGATAATTAAGACCTCTTATTGTCTCTCCGTAGTGGACAAGTGGATCAAACAACACAAGATGGATTTTCTGGGGATCCCTTCCTGTGTTGGCTTTGGTCCTCATGCAGAGTCCTACAGGTGTGAAAATGTGCACATTTTATGAAAGAGTTTAATATTAACTTTGGGTTCTGCTATAAGTTGTTCTTTATCTTTTTTCTTAGGTTTCTGATTTTCCCCAACATGGGCGAGTCTCTCCAGTCTGTCATGGAGGAAGAAGATGAGCTTCTGTCTGAGAAAGTTGTCCTTCAGCTCGCCTGCAGAATAGTGAGTGTAAACTTGTAGGATTGTTTTTCAGACAATAATCTCAATAATGATCAAGAACTTGTAAAGAACTGTGATTTCCCCCTCACTTAAAGGATAACTTTGCTATTTTTCAACCTGGACCCTATTTTCCCATGTTTTTGTGTCTAAGTGACTAATGAAGACAACACTTTTTGAAATTGGTCCAGTATTGAGGGAGAACGCTGCAGCCGCCACCCGCTAAACGGGCTGTAATGTAATCATTTGGAGCAACCTGATACCGTCATTTTACATCCATTAAAAGGGCTTGTTTTGGTCACTGACAGGATCAGATTGTTATAATAAGTGTCTGACAACATTATGGAAAGGACCCTACAGAGAAATGAAACGTTTTTATTACCGTTCACTTGATCCGGTCTGTTTGTTATTGTGTGTTTCGCTCGGAGAAGTGTCGTTCTGAAACCTCTCGTTGCCTCCACATTGTCGAAATCATTTAAATATTCAGCCATGGCACAGCCAATCTTTTAGATAACACTAAGCTACGCTTTCTGTACTCCAACACAACAAACTCTGACAAAACCGGTGTCCCGTGGCACTCCTCTCTCCACTCTCTCTCATGTTTCCACCGTTGTCTCCCGGCAACAAGTCACATGACACAATAACAAACAGAAAGCGAAAGGTAAGAAGAACGTATTATTTCTCTGTAGGGTTCTTTCCATAATGTTGTCAGACACTTTTAACAACAATCTGAGCCTGTCATTGGCAAAAACAAGCACTTTTAGTGGACGTAAAATGATGCCAGGTTGCCCCAAATGATTACATTACAGCCCGTTTAGCGGCTGCAGCGTTCTCCCTCAATACTGGACCAGTTTCAGAAAGTGTCCCCATTAGTCACTTAGACACAAAAACATGGGAAAATAGGGTCCAGGTTGAAAAATACAAAAGTTACCCTTTAATAAACGGCAACGTTTCTTTCTCCTTGCAGTTAGATGTGCTGCAGTATATCCATTCAAACGAGTACGTTCACGCGGATATCAATGCAGAAAACATTTACATCAAACCAGGACAGAAATCACAGGTGACTAATCAGTACAAACTGTAATCTGTCAGTGTCCATGATTGAATTGTGTTTTATGTTGACCACTCTTTGCTTGACTGTGTGTGTGGTTAGGTATACCTGGTAGGATACTGCCATGCCTTCAGGTACTGTCCAGGTGGACAACATGTAGAGTACCGTGAAGCCAGCAGAACACCACATGAGGGCACCGTGGAGTTCATCAGCCTGGACGCACACAAGGGAGCAGGTGAGTCACTTCTGTGGTTCACTGGCCCAATCCCAATGTCCCCACTCACAGACTCACAGACTTTGAACCGCGTTTCCTGCAAAGCCCGTGAGGGTTTAGGGCTGTCCCACTGTCAAATCGTCATGTGCTCGAGGGCTCTCTCTCAGACATTTTGAGTCCTTTATGAACACTTTCCGTAAGTCCGCATTTCTGCAGACGTTGCCTGAGGGAATGTATAGCGTTGTGACGTTAAACACAGGGTTACCACGCTTACCAGGGGAAGCCCGGAGAAAAAAGATAAAGAGGACGGCACATGGGTGTTCAGCCTGGAATATTTAAATTTACACAGAAACACTAACATTAAGGATTTAAGATGCCACATAAAAATACATGACATCACGGTAATGCAAGCATTAGACTATATTACACACCTGGTTTATTCATCAACTACTTTTAATTTTGCTTAATGAAGTTTGACAAAAAACAAGTAAATAGATTTTTTTGACAGTTACCTCTCGTCTCGTAAGGAAAGAGCCTGGAAGACGTTCAAATAGGTAGTAAAAAACGTAAAATAAAAACACACAATTGGATGTGTCAAGGTAACGTGATATGTCGCCGCAAAGTGCTGTCCCATTCATATTTATACCATTTTAAGCCCTTGCAGCCTCTCACACTCAACCATTTACCAGGTGACATCAGCCAAGTCCCTGAGGGTTCAGGGCTGAAGGCCTTAGGGGGGACATTGGGATTTGGGCACTGATTCCTTTTCCCCACTAACATCAGTGAGTCAGACGCCATTTCACTCTATAAGTGACTGTAAACCAAACACTGACAGATTTATTTTCGTCTTTCCACGAGGAACACCTGCACACCTCCCACAGTCCATCTGTCTGCGCACAGAGGCTTCACATAATACGACCGATCTGATTGTCACTCGTGGTGCTGATCGTGATGTTCATTCTACTTGTTTGACTATGAAAACCTCGAGTGTGGGAGGGAAAACAGATGTTGTCATCACTGTCTGTGTGTGTTCTGCTTTAACCTCTCAGCTCCGTCTCGACGCAGTGACCTGCAGTCTCTGGGTTACTGCATGCTGCGTTGGCACACGGGGATGCTGCCATGGACCCTCACCACTCACCCAGACCAGGTAGCCACGCAGAAACAGAGGTGAGAGAGAGTTTATCATCACTTTGAATCACCATAGAAATACTGAATCAACATGCCTGCATAACATAAACCTTTATGTATTACAAAGAAAATGCAAGTACTCAAAAAGTTCTCATTGTAGGTACATGGAGGATGTTCCTGCACTGTTGACTCACTGCTTTGGGAAGAAAGGTGTTTCCAGTGAGTCAAAAATGTTTGTTATATAACACATAAGTTTATGTGATCATGTGCCATTTGCTGATATATTTCTGTGTTTGTGTCTGTGTGTAGGTGCATTTCAAACGTACCTGACTCAAGTGATGACTATGCAGTACTCTGAGCAGCCGGACTACTTGGCGCTGAAGGCCGGACTCAGTTCCGCTTTACTGCAGCTGGGTGTGTCACCAGACCAGCTGCTCAGTTTTTAGGTGAGGACACATCACTCTGCAACCTCAGAAACAAGTGTGTACACATGCACCTGTATATTCTGGTTTTACATCACAGGGTTCAGACACTTTCTTTCTTTCCAGTACAAAATATTTAATATTTTTCTTTCACTATGAATAAGAGATTCAGCTCCACATTGTTGACGCCTAAATTTTTCAGGCAGTGACACATGGTGTTCTGTTTTGGCTTTATAATTCTTAATATTTTTTTATGTAAAAGGACACTAGTAAGAGATATTGTTACCTTAAATTTCACATTTACAGCTGCACCTCCTGCTGCAGTTCCACTCTTACATTAAATACTTATTTAAGGGGGATAAACACATTTTATTCAGTACACAAGTAATTCAGTTGAAAGTGAAAGTAATTTGGGAAGCGAGGGGGAAATGAGAATATAAAACCTAAATGTAGTATTTGGTTGTTGTTTTACTGATAATAAGTAGTATTGTTTGATTTATTATTCTAGATGTTTACTTTATTTAGATTTGAATTTTGATAGTGTTCTCTTTTGATAGTTATTTGATTTAAGTTTGATTTTGTTTTTCCTCAACAAATGGCCACTACACTGAACATCAAACAGTTTACGGTTTATTGTGTTGAAAGTTAAGCACATTGTGCATTCTGTGTGATCATAATATTCAAATATATCTACTGTTTTCTTTTCAGAGAAATGGAACAAAAAGAAGAGTTTGGAAGATGTTTAACTTGTTTTTATCATGCTGTTTTATCTGTGATGTTTTATTGCACTGAAACAAATTGTTGTAGAGTTCAATGTGTGCAAATGACATGTTAGGTCACTGGGTTTTGTTTGAGATCATCATTTTAAGCATTTGTGATATTGTTGTGGGTTCTCATATTAACTGCACAGTGTTTTTAACGTTACAAGGACATCATGAATCTCACGTCAGGGTGAGAGTGATGCAAATTCTCAATATTTAATGCACAGGTCTGGGTTTTGTTGACACTTTAGTTAAAGGTGTTCCTCTTAACTGGTTGCTCGTTACAACAGTTTTTACATGTTTGTTACATATAGGCATAATAAAAAATATTGCCTGAATAAAAAGCAATATTTCTTATTTAAAACAGTGCCTTTTAGTGTCCTTTGACTTCAGTCTGAGAACCAAAGACTACCAGAAACACCATCATTCATTTACGCTCATAACAATCTTTAGTTTAAGGGGTCTTTAAAAATAAATCGTTCTTGAGGAAATGTTTGTTTTTGTTGTTGTCGTGATGTTTTCTGTACTAAATACAGTCACAGTCCCAATTACAGATCACACGTGCCGATTCATTCAACACAACAGGCATGTTCATTTTAAAGAAACCTTTATAAAGTTTAAACATTTCTGAACATAAAACATTTTAACATTTCAAGACATATACAATTCTTTATATGAAACAGTAAATATCTCTTATTGTGCACACTCTTAAAGTAATTCAGAAAATAAACACTGTTATCTTTTGCCTGATCTCTCCTGTCGTGGCATTTAAAACCTTTCATCTGTCACTTGAGGCACTTTCTGAAGAATGACGAGGCTTTTGTAGAACAACGTAAAGCATGATGCTGAAAGACTATAGCGCCCCCGTGAGGCGGCTTTTGTACACAGCTACAGACCCGATGGCTTCCTTGCACTGAAGCCTAGCTTACACACTTAAAACTGATCAGTTGAGCTTTTTATACAGACATGCTGGCAGTGTGAGGCAGCTACACATGCAGGTTTAAATATAGTTTTACACTGCAGACCATGTTCCCATGTTGGACCATGAGGAGAAACTCCTAAAGTGTTTGTATTTGGTCCTGTTATTGTTTATGTTCCTGGTGTTGCTTTGAAGGTTGAATGTAACTTCTGCGCTCCATGTGTATTTCTGAATAATTAACCGTCTCTGACGCCTAACATGTAAAGATCCTGTTGGTTCTCAGGGTACATTACTGGTTTGGAAATGACTTCATGTCCACAGCACGGCGATGAAAATCTTCAGACAAACATCACATGCTCATGAAGTCTTTTCCTCCCTCACCAACAGTGGAAAGAGCTCTGGGCTGTACACTGATATAACACTGAAATAGTTTTTTCATATCCACAAATACTGATAGTTTTGAATGCAACTCAGTAAGTGATTGTATGCTTCTCTGTAGATTGAATAAATCCATCAACTTGAACTTATAAAACCATCAAAATGATTAGATTACCTCAAAAATGCACTGTAATAAAGCCAAAAACAAGGCCCCTTTTAGCTGTTCCTGAAATGTTTTGGACATAAAATTTTCACATGACAGGAACAGTTTAGTGAAAGTGTAAACTGAGTGGTGTCCCACTTTAACCCAGGCAACGTGATGGAGTGGGTGTTGAAAGAATGAGGACTTTGGAGGGATTTTTTTGGGGAAAGGGGGGGGGGACTTTCTGTCACGACTGAGGCGCAGAAACCTCGAAGTTTATCGTTCTTGGTCAGAACAAGGCAAATATGTGCACAAACTCGGCCGTAATGGAAGAGCTTGTTTGTCTGAGCAGTAAGTGGAATATCCTCAAGTCCTCCGATCCCGCATGTGTGAGAAGAGGGCGATGGCATGAGTAGGTCAGAGTGGGAGAAATGGTTTAGCTCTGGTTCCACTGTGTCATTAGAAGACAGGAGTGGCCAGATGGGTGGGAGTAGGGGGACGCTCCTCCTGACCATGTGACGTGTCCTCTCCTGAAAGATTAAAATCAGGGAAAATTAACACACTCTTCACGCCTGTAGCATGAACTGTTGTTTACTGACAAGCTCCTCTCACCGTGTTGTTCTTCTCCCTTTTCCTCGCTGTGCTCCTCCTCCTTCTCCTCCTCGGGCATCTCCATCTGACACAAATCCTGCACGTCCTCCACACTTGACTCCTTTTTAAAAACATTGTTTGTTTTTTAAATTTCACGTGGTTAATATGAAAATAAACACACTCACATAACGGCTTTAAAAAGCATTAATCGGATACTTTGGTTACCTGTGATTCGGAGAAACGATCTTCATCTGAGTTCCTGAATCCTTCAGGGGCTTCCATAAGGATCTGTAGACCGTCTGCCTCCTCCTCATCGCTGCAGAGTGAGACAAAAAGAAGACTGATGCCACAGTGACACACATGGTGGGTCTAATATAAACACAACTTAGTTGCATGCACACACTGATCGAAACATCTGGCTGTTCTGTACATGATTTCATACACATTGCCCCAAAATACAGCCTGATACATTTGGTATATTTAGAAATTTTGGACTCTCCACTCAATTGGGTTGTCCCTGATAAATAAATGAATAAAGTACAGTTGGTCAGTGAGGTTTAAGTAGTGATGTTATGTGCTACGCTGAGGCTTCGGAGCGTGTGTCAAATAATCGAGGAAGTTTTCTGTGAAGCGCGTATCGAGGCTTGTACGTTTTAGACCAATGATGTAATTGAAGACGCCCGAGCCGAAACACAGTTGAGAAATTACTGTTCCTGAATAAAAACGTATAAAGTCTCCCCTCTATCATTTTCCTATAGTTACACAAGCACGTTCACTGCCCTGTGATGGTTAAACCACTGACACTTTCCAGTTTTAGAACACTATTATTGCCCCTCCTGCCATTATTATGATACAATTATTCACCAAAGGATGAATTTACCGGCACACACAAGACAATTATAGTTTATTATAGCCTACAGTTATGTCGTACAATCATAATATAGGCTACTTACCAGAAAATAGACACTGTGTTGACGTAAATGGATGAGCCTAGATGTTATGTCATTATTCCCAACCATTTACTGCTGCAAACTGCAGCTCCCTATATCACAGATCACGTGGTTGAGACCATCTGTCTGTTTTACACTCTCAGACCAACAAGTGGTTTTGTGTGCACATGAAGCCTCGAGAAATAAACCCTTTGGCGAACCAATTTGCTGGAGAGCTTCAATAATTCATTAAGCTTCATCTTGCCATCATCCCTTAGCTTTAAGGGATTTAAGAAACCATAAGACCTTCTTTAGTATGATCTATTACTGCGTCCACATCTTATCATTCAGACTAAATACGAACAGCCGAGTCGGAGGTATTGGGTGACAGCTACGATATCTCCGACAGACCATGGAGAAATGACCATAAAGCATCCATCACTGGCAGTTACATCTAAATAAAAAATCTATTTTAGCACTAATACAGTTGATTCGGCTAATTTAAAAAAATGTTGTATGGTTTCACTGGTTAACAAATCACAAATACTTCACACAAAACCTTTTCAGTGGTGAGACTGCAGCAGGAGTAACCCTAATCATCGTGGAATAATGCATGAAAACTCCAAAGTCAGAATAATGGGAGGTTTCCCTGTTCGTACAGGAAGTTTGAGTTAATTAATCATGTGAAATGGGATGAAAACGGACAATTGTTTAAATGAAATACTTGAACGGCGATAATAACTATTCAGAGCTTAACAATGACCGCTAACACTGACCTTCCTCCAGAGTAAAAGTTCTCTTCATCCTTTTCTTCTTCCTCCACTTTCTCTGCCTCCACTTTGTTTTGGTTCTCTTCATGTTGCCCATCATCTTCCTTCTCCTCCTCCTTCTCCTTCTTTTCTTCTTCGTCTTCCTGTTGTTCCTCATCTTCCTTTTCCTCCTCCTCATCTTCCTCGAGGTCAGAGCAGTTGAGAAAGTCAAAACTTTCAAGGGCTGTCTCCACTTCCTGAATGAAACTAGTAGAAGTAGGAAAAGGAACCTGTGGAGAAAACAAATGCGGGTGTTTAATGTCTTATTGATAACATTTTTATGTAGACAAATATTTTTTGAAACATAATACATCCACGGAGCTTTTGAATAAAAGTATGGCTTTTCCTGAAAAAAATTATTATGACTGTGAATTAATTATTTTAAAAACTTTGGCGGGTCCAAAATTAATGTTTTGTTTATCTCTGTGGAAGATATCTGACGTTTGGTTCCCACTTCTAACAAGGCTGGTGAACTAATAGTTTAATGACGTTGGTATCACATGGTATCTCTGGGTCGTCCGTTGGATAAAACAGATAAATGGCTGAGATTGACAGTAAGTGCCTGGCAACGACATGTTGTGAAGTGATGGTGCGTGTCCACAGGGGCGTTTTTTATCGCGAGGGATCAACTCGCTTCCCAACTTTGGACGCTTGATTGGCTGCCACTAGACACAAGGCACCTGATTGGACGAACGCTTTCCTTCGTGGGCTGCTGCTCCCAGCTTTCAAACCTGAACCAACATGGCGGCTCGTTTGGAAACTTTCTTCTGTTATATTATGAAAATAGTTCACTGAAGTGTGTTCAGTGAAAACACACTTCACATGACAGGAATTATCTTCATGTGAAGATAATCAAGATTATCTTCACATGATAATCTTGATTATCCAGCTGTGAGATAATCTCACAGTTGGCTGAAATCACACCAACAAGTATAAAAATCAGATTTTCATAGACAACCGCTCAGAGTTTATCCGAACACAACCTTGTGAGCAAAATAAATAAGAGCTTAAACACGTTTTAATAGAACAATAGGAGTAAATGACATGGAACAAAATGTAAACCAGGTTATTGTGAATAGTTTTGAGGGGAGAAATAAGCCATGGAGCTGCTGAACCTGTCTTTATTTTAGATCTACAACGCTTTGTTCAAAAGTTTTTAGGGAGTTTCCAGAGGCGGCAAGTTGCGTCGGACGCCCGTGATTTGCATAAAGTAACCTAGACCTCAACTTTATACAAAGACAATGAATGGGAAGCGTGGAAAGGATGGAGCCTTTTGACATGTACCATAAATGCAATGGAACGGGGGAGGGAGAGTGCAACATCTGATGGCTGAATGTTATCACTGTTATCAATAGCACCTTTAAATCTCACCATCAACACATTAGACTTTACAGAAACAGAGAAGTAAATTAAGCTCACCGTTGGAGCGTCCTCTGGTTGTTTTGTCTCCTGGACGGACTGATGACGCTCACTGTGTTCCTCTGATGCTTCTACCTGGCGTCCCTCTCCTACTTCAGTGGTGCTGTCCTTTGTCTCCGCTTCAGTCTGTCCAGCCTGTACGGACGAGTCCTCAGGCGCGTCGTCTTTTACCTCCTCCGCTGAAACACACACTTGTGTGACGCCACTTTCAGACAAATCCTGAGTCTCCATCAGCGACACAGGAGGTACGGAGGACACATCGGGGCATGAGCAGCTCAGGTCTGCTGAGGTTTCAGAGAGGTCGGCTGATTGGACAGACACTCTATCAGTCGCGGTACAGTCTGGACTATGAGAGCAGGAAGTCTGCAGATGGCCGTTGGGCACCGCGTCCGTCTGAGAGAAAACCTCCCCGGCTTCTGTCTCATCCTCCTCTTGGTTGGATGAGAGCGACGGCGTCGACGCGCTGGACTTGTGCGGCGTGAAGGACAGCTGAGTGTTGAGAGTGGTTTGCAGCATGTTGGAGGCCGTCAGCCTCTGAGCGTGGTGAGCCAAGGCCGGACTGGAGGAGTCGTCGGAGGACTCAGAGGAGTTGGACCAGACGGTCCCGTTCTCCATTTCTCCCTGCCGCTTCAGCAGAGACTAGACAGGAAGTAAGACACAGAGAGGCAACAGATGAGACAGAGAACATTAATTAGACTAAATGATCCCTTCTTCTTATTTCATTTTTACCTTTCTTTTATTGTGTCTATTGGTGCCTTCAAATGAGGTTGTGTTTACTGTGTTTACAAGATGAGTCCATATGAACGCACTCATTGTGATATTCCCAACCTCGTAAGTGGAAAGTTTCTGAAAGCTCAGAGTTCACGAGTTGTGACGTGTTTGTTGACGTTATCAGAAATGGCGGAGGCCATGGAACTTAATTTTTCGGTCCATGATAAGTGAATATATTGTAATTTTAGTCGTATATTGTAATTCTTCATAATTTTATAATATGTCTGAGGAAAATGTTGATATTCCCAACGGCCTCATCTTTCTCCTCTGCCATTATGCCTTTGCATTTCCTGCATTATGTTATCCACTTGCTAGCTTGCTAAATTGTTATCCTCTGTGGCTTCTAGGCGCCAACAGTCACGTTAATATTGCCGTTGCTTAGCAGCGGTGTTCTCACGACTTAACCACTTGAACGCCAAGCATATCGTGTACACGACTTCCCATGTTGTAAACACAAGCTCACGAGTTTCATTTGAAGGCACCAATTGTATTACATCAGTTATCACTGCGTTTTATGTCTTTAATTATGTATTCCTGTATTGAGGCATCTGCCTCTACTGGAAAGCACTTTGGGTCAACTCGTGTTGTTTTTAAATGTGCTATATAAATAAACTGACTTGACTGTAACAGATGTTTTTGTACATGTTGGTTATCAAACTACATTAATCCAGTGGTTCTCAGACTGTGGGTCAGAAAGGCACTGAAAGGCTAAAAATACGGAGTGGAACTAAAGTTAAATGATTCGGTGTCATGTGGGACCAATAAGGCCAGTGGCATATGAAACTTTTTCTGCTTCCAAAAGGAGGCATGACAGAAAAAGTTTGAGAACCAGTCAGACTATTTACAGCAACTTATTTCTGTATTTTTTTCTATTATTATCATTTACCTACTATAAACACAGCAAACATTTGGAGCTTCACATGTACAGATTTAGCTGTTTAATGCATCATAATATAAACTGAATATATTAATTTAATATGTAGGCAGTGTTAATAAATCCTTTTGGAATCTGGAAACTTGTGATTATTTATATTATTTTACACACTAAATGATTATCAACGTTTGTTGTTTTCTTGGTTTTTCTATACAAAAAAAAATCACTAATCATTCAATTCATTGACAAAGACAGTGATCAATTAGTGAGTCTTAAAAATCTTACAAACAATCGTATATACAGTTGCAGCTGACAATTTCTGTGATTGTTTTTCCTCAGTTTTAGCTGCAACTAACGATTATTTTCATTTTCGATTAATCTGTTGATTATTTTCTCGATTAATTGATTAGTTGTTTGGTCTATAAAATGTCAGAAAATGGTGAACAATGTTGATCAGTGTTTCCCAAAACCCAAGATGACGTCCTCAAATGTCTTGTTTTGTCCACAACTCAAAGACATTCAGTTTACTGTCACAGAGGAGTAAAGAAACCAGAAAATATTCACATTTAAGTAGCTGGAATCAGAGAATTTTTACTTTTTTCGTACTCAAACAGATTAATCGATTATCAAAATAGTTGGTGATTAATATAATAGTCGACAACAAATCGATTAATCATTGTAGCTCTACTCAGTTTAGATTAATATTAAACACAATCAGGTCTTTTCTGTTATCTATTGTTCTATTGCTATCTGTTTATGGTTTGGTCACTATAAACTACAGCTACAACTACGTCCCAACACACCGACTGTACGGAGGTGAATCTGGGTGTTGTGCGGCTGAATTCACAACGCAAGGACGCCGTCCTGTCCGCCACGACATCGTGGAGCGCCTCCACCAGCGAGCGGCTCTGTCTGGGCCCGCCTCGAGGCACGCTCTTCAGCGAGGTGAGGAAGAGGAGGGACATATTGGAGCTCTACTCAACCACTATTAAACAGCTACAAGGGCCACAGCTCCGCTCATACATGCTGCTGTCACACGTATCATTCATTCTCCTCGCGTTAGGCACGGCACTCCCACAACCACATGTCCTAACACACAGCGCTCTGTGAATGTCCTCACACACATCAGAGCTACCGCTACACACAAGGCAGTGGGGGAGCAGCTGAAATAGAACAAGCCAATGAAATGACAGTAATAATAGCCATCAGTAAGATTAAATAAACAGTGTATATGTGTATATGTGTAGTAAAAACAATTAGCAGTTAATGATTTAAAAACCCTTAATGCAAATTATAAACTAGTGGTGTAATGGATCTCTTTGTGACTCACATAAAACACCTGCTCCCGCATAGAGGGTGTGTCAGGAGGGCTCTGATTGGACAGCAGCCGTTTGGAAACTGTACTGGAGGAGGATGTCTGGTCGTCCTTATCAAACGGACTGAAAAAATCAAAGCAGGACAAAGACACACCTGAATAAACATGTTAAAAGTGTAAAATGACAAAAATAAAAAGCGGCCACGAGAGGTTCAAGTACCTCCAGGTGACCTCCAAGTTGAGCTTCACCGTCCCGAGGTCGTTGATATCCACGGCAAGCGTCTGGGGAAGCGGGCAGAACAGGTCGAGCATTTCGCAGGAAACGCTGCCCACCACCACGTGATTGGCCAGGCTCTTCAGCTCCGTCACCTTGACAACCACAACAAGCAAACCACAGAGAGGTGAGGATATGCAGAGACCCTGAGAACTCATCAAATAGCTAAAGCTGGCTTGTTGTGAGAATGGAGACACCCAAGGGGAATAGGCAAACAATTTAACTAATAGATATCACCAAGAAACTTCCCCAGATTATTACTCACATTAAAGCAATTATTTGTTAGTAAGTTTTCTGAAATGTTATGTTTAAATATGCAAACGATGCATTATTTTATGAAATATGTGCTAATTTGCATACATTACCATAACAGAAATATGAATATTGGATAAAGCCAGGTTCAAAATTCTTGTTTCATTTTGTTGACATATTAGAGTCAATGATTTCCATAAAAGCAATTAACGACATGTCTTTTTATCACTCCATAAATAAAAAAAACTCCATAGCCATAAAAAATCAATTTTCGCCATGTTTTTAGGAATAAAGAATATAGATAAGAATGGAAATGGAAAGTTTGGTGGATGTAAATGCAACTGAAATGGAAATTTCTGCCTCAGAGTCTGAGAAAAACCTAATTTTGAGAAAACGGCCTTTAAAGATATATATTGTAAAATTCCATACATTTTGCAAGACACTACAGTTGAATAGTGTAAAAAATATCACTATGAAACTTCCCTAGTTAATTACTAACATTATGACAATTATTTTCTGTATTACAAGTTTTCTGATCTTTTTTAAGTATAAATATGCAAATGAGGCATTATCTAATGCTAACTTTGGGTGAATTTAGAAGAAATCTACTGACGTAAATAGAAAACGTGAAGTAAAATAAACATTAAAATGTGTATTTGGGTTGTTTTCTTTCCACTAGTCTGAAAGAAGACCTGTTATGGAAGCAAAATAGCCAAAAATCTCAAAATTGTTCAGTGCATGTAAAACTATGTTTTTGCCGGGGGTGTCTGGCCTTAAAGGAAAAGGCTAGCGATTGAATATATCGTACTGTAGTTTATTTTGAGTCAATCCAAATAGCATCCTGCTGCTGTGAATACTCATTAAAGAAACAAATTAGGGCTGTCA